>PVIR01007436.1:0-60958 GCA_004026965.1 Petromus typicus | reverse complement strand
GTCCATTTAAGTAGAAATGATTCAAACTTATCATTTTTTATGGCAGAGTAGTACTCCATTCTGTAGAAGAACCACAGCTTTTTTATCCAGTCTCCAGTTGATGGACAGTTGGGTTGTTTCCAAGATGTAGCAATCACAAACTGGGCTGCTATAAACATGGGTGCACATATGTCACTGTGATAAGAGTCTTTTAATTCTTTTGTGTATATACCTAGCAGGGCAATGGCCGGGTCAAATGGGACCATCAATCCTAGCTTTTTGAGGATTCTCTAAACTGATCTCCACAGGGGTTGTATGAGTCTACAGTCCCACCAACAGTGGAGAAGGGTTCCTTCTTCTCGGCAGCCTTGCCAACATTTGCCGTTGGCTGATTCTGAAATGGCAGCCATTCTATGTGGAGTGAGATGAAATCTCAATGTTGTTTTCATCTGCATCTCTCGAATGACTATTATATGTGTATTTATAGTAGTTCTCAGAATAATGAACTAGAACCCCCAAAATTATTAATGGCACTTGTCCACATTTGACCAACATTCTACCTTCTTTTTCTTATTAACAACACCTTCCTATGTGAATTTTTCTCTTCCTCCTGTAGTTTCTTTTTTAAATTCCTACAGTTTTTTTTTTTAATTTCTACAGTTATTCAACATATGACACAGCCCTCCAGGCAGCATTTCCTCACCTAACCAACAGAAATTTGTGTCTATTCCAGCATACGCCCATGGAATGATGAGTTACACAGGCTTCTGTGCTGCAGTATGGAATATGCAGCACAGCACTATCCTCATCCAGAGGATATCCTCATCCAGCACTATCCCTCATCCTCATCCACAGCACTGTCCTCATGCTATTTACAACTAGGAATTTGATACTCAGCTCATGGAGCACCATAAAACTATTACATGGTAATAGTGTGTGATAGTGAATTAATGAATAGAGAATATATTGTAGCATTTATTATCTTATTGTACATTGGAAGTTCTAATAAGAAAATTAATCAATTGGCTGTACATATTTTACATGGCATAAAAATATTCTGGCATTTTGGAGAAAAAAGTCTATTTTTCCACATTAAATTATATATTTTTTAATAATAACTATTTAGGTAATCAATATTGAAGCTATTTACACGTAGAACTACTTGCAGTAAGTTGCATGCTCCACTAATATAAAATATACATTTGCAGAATTTTTCTATATTTGTATTAAAAGGGGTTGATTCTTCCACATAATGATTAACAGCACAACAGTTTTAAAAGTGACATCTAGTAGGTAACAAATTTGTCATGTCACTGAACTGTGGAGGACGTGACAGAGAGTAGCCCCGGTTTAGTCTTGGATAGTTATATGTTTCTTGCTGCCTTTTTGGAAATTAATCATAAACACAATTTGTTTATAACACTTACTGATCACGATTAAAAATAAAGTGACCTATTTTCTGTTAAAATTTGTGAAAATTGGATGTATAGTTTAAAGGGATAATTCTTTTCAAAACTAACATTTTTTATCTTCCTGTCTTACTAGCTAATGAACATCTCCCTCTATGCCTGACATTAACAATTAACATGAAGCTACCTTTCTATATCAGCATTGTGTTTTTCTCTGATATCTCCAATCCTACCATGGGGAACATTAGGATGTAATATGCTCTTGATAAAAGGATCCTGGAATAGATAATGAGGCCCCCAGAAGAAATATAGATGTAAGTTATGATTAAGGATAACAAGTATATTAAATGATCAGATAAAACTCTATTTTGTTTATTCAAATGCACCATCACTTAATGGAAATATGCAGCATGGCATTGTTTTTTTTATGAAATAGGAGTGTTGGTAGGCTATTTATATGTCCATTTTATCCCTTATTCATCAGTACAAAGGCTACTGAGTGTTCAGTGATTATTTGGTACATTAATAATTTTAAAATGGCCTTTCTCCTATGAACATTGTTCCTCTAAATTTCACAAAATCATAATAAATTGCAAAAATTTAGATAAAACAATTGACATTCTGAAAGGTTTGCAATATCTTTGTTAGTCTCTTCCAACTTAAACTTAGATCCATAGTTCAGAACGTGTCACTTTAGTAACAGAGCAATAGCCATCACCTTGCACAATGGAGAGGACTTACCTATCTGTCTTATGTCCTAGAAGACATAAGTGGTGAAAGTTTTTGAAAATGTCTTTCTAATTTCAAGATATAGTTGTTATACTTGCATGAAACATAAACCCCACACAACTCCACACGTATCTGCACATGTACGTTTAAGATTATTGAGTAAAACATTCATTTGAATCCACTGATGAGGAAGGTTGAGCACATGGATCTATTCGGAAAATGCTACCTACTGCTATTAAAGCAAGGAGCTGACTCTGAACCCCATCTTGCATCGGTGGCACAATTTAATTGGGTAAAGACATAAGAATCCAGAACCCGAAATTTATCCCTGGTTGAAGCAGTTTTACCTGTACAAAAGTACTGCTCTACACGGTTGTGTGGTTACCACGGTCTACACGGTTGCTTCCCAATAACTTCCGCCAATAATTTACCATCCTTTCCTTAAATTCTTTGGATCCCAAAGTAAATATTTCACTGGAAGTAGCAAAGTGGTGCTTTCTTCAACCTATTATTTGGACTTTGTTTATTATCTTAAATATTCTGCATAGAAGAAATTTGCTTTGACTGATGGAGTTGTTATGTTAATTTAAAATGTTGTGAATCTTGGAAAGAGAACAGACATGATTAGATCTATTCATTTTGCTATAAATTCTCAGATTAGTGAGCTGTTGCCATAAATAATTTGCAACTGAGTTTTCCATTCTCTTCCCCACTCTCTTAGCCCTTGCTCCATTCAATTTCTTTCACACCTCTCTCATTTTTTATGAATTTATAGCTTTTCAACTATCTTTAATGTGCTTTTATAAAATTAGGTCACCACTTTCTTAGGTGTTCAGTTTCTCAGGGTCAGATTAAGCTTTTTTTTGTTTGTTTGTTTGTTTGTTTGCTTTTGTTCCTTTAGATCAAGCTGGTCTTTGATTTTTAGTATTTAAATACTAAAAAATATAAGGAAAAGACAATCTTAACCAACAAGTGAAGTGTCAGAATCAGATTAGAACATGACCGACACAGTAGAATTACCTAAGTGGAAACTTAATACAAACTATCATTAATCTAAGATCACTAAAGGAAAAAGTGGAATATATGATGAGCAGTATAAGAGTACAGATGGGCTCCTTAGCAGAATGTCAAAGAAAAAGCTGAATTAAGTAATACTAACTGGTGTGAAAAATGCCGTTGATGAATTGCTCAGTTGACCGGACACAACTAAGGAAAGAAATTTGAAACTTTGCCATTGAAAACTTGTACAACTGTAAGACAAAGAGAAGAAAGAATGGAAAAAACTAACGTATTCAAAGAACATGAAACAGTTACCAACAATGCAACGTATGCCGAACAGGAGTATCATTAGGAATATCAACGGGAAGAAAGAAATAGCAGAAATATTTAAAATAATAATGTCTGAGAATTTTCTAGAATTAATGACAGAAACCAAAGCAAAACTATAAGCACTTCTTGAATAAATCTAGATGTCAAACAACTTACTCAGAGAGGAACTTAAAAAAAATATATCAACCTTCTTTATAGAAACTACAAAAGCAGAGGAATGGAGTAAAATATTCAAAGTGATGCGATAAGAAATTTTCAGCCCATAATTTTGAATTTATTGAATTATCCTTCAAAATGAAGAAAAAGAGAAAGTTTCTCATTAATAAAAATCAAAAGTTTATTGTAATACTCCTATCCTCAAAGAAATGTTAGAATAAGTCTAGAGTGAAAGAAAATGATATGAACTGGAATCTAGAAACTATGCAAGAAATGAAGAAGAAGAGAGTGGACAAATAAAGATAAAATTTCATATGTGATCTAACAAATTTCTATCTAAAATGATAATATCAAAATGTATAATTATAGTACATAGACCTATGAAGTGAATTTTGGCATATCTTGAAAAATGGAGTAGAGCAGTTAGATTATACTCTCGTAATGTATCTGTGCTGCATGGGCATGTAGCACCTAAAAGCAAACTTAGATAAGTTGTAAATTCATATTGTGAACCTAGTTCAAGCACTGCATACAATTCTAAAAGAATTATGCTAAGAAGGAGAGAAAAAATGCGATCACAAACATGCTCGGTTAAAAACCAGAAAAAATCAGAAACTGAAACATCTAGCACTATGTTAAGACTTAATGAAAAGAAAGCTGAAGGAGCTGTATTGATTTATGACAAGGTCAATCTCAGAGCATGGAAAATCATCACGAATAAAGAAAAGAATACTGTGTGGCAAAAAGCTCAACTCTCCAAGAAGACTCAACAATCCTTAACATGTTTGCTTGTCCCCAACAATGAAATGTTCAGAATAGCACAAGCTGAACTGAATAGAAGTACAAAGAAAAATGTATCAATCTTCCATTACAGATGAAAGTTTCAAAAACTAGGAAATATAAAAGTGGAATCACCGCAGATCATATAAAGATCATTTAAGTGTTTATGAATGCGTTTATAAGTTCACACATGCACACACACAGGGGCCGTGACTGGTGTTGTCTTTTTTGACTTAGATAAAAGTAATGGTGAAGCTTTGGAATAATGAATCATGGTATAAACAAGATAAGATGTTTTTAGGCTACTGTAAAAATATATTGATCCAACCAGATGTCAAGGGGATGATACTGTGAGATTCTGAGGAACAGCGGTCGTGTCCTCACTCTGTTTCTCTCCCACCTCTCTTCTCTCGGAATTGTGCAGTGTTTGTCTGTGTGCTGCTCTGCACACTGCCAACGCTCACACGACTAGCTTCACTCTCTGAACATCAGAAATATTTGCTGCTGGAGAAACAGTTGATTATTTGTGAAAGTCTGGGACTGGGTTGCACGCAGAATGGCTGAAAAAGTGTAGCTCTTTTCAGAATCGGTTGTAATTGCTAAGGTCAGAGCTATGGTGAGGCCCTTGGTTTGCTTGTTAAAGTAGGAAAATAACTAGCTTGGCTCCACAATAATCTGTGCATTCAGAAAAGGTCTGTAGGTCACGATGTGAGTCAGTCTTTTTTTTAACTTCTTCGTCTAAAGATATTTTGTGTTTTCACACAGAAATTCATAAAGCAAAAAATACAGAGAACCAGACCCTCCCCCCCAAAAAAATACTTGGACATATTAAGGTTTGAGATTCACGGGTAAAGTGAACTTCCCTTGGATATGGAGTTTTGGCTTTGTTTTGGCAGCACTAGGAATGGACTTTCAGTGCATGGTGAGAGCTCCACCACCAAATACGTCCTGAGTCTCTGGAGATGGACTTGTGGTTTCCTTGCAGTGTACTCCTCCTAGGCTGGACAATGCCAGTCAGCTGAGTCTCAGGTGCCACAGTAAACAGTGTGGGCTGCAGGACCTGCAGTTGGGAGGCTCGAGCACACCTATGACACTGACTGAATGGTAAACACTGAGCATCCATTACGTGGTGAGCTACTTCCTAGGTCAAAGACCTGCTGTGCCACTGTACGTCAGTGAGTAAACCTGACTTTGGCTGTTTTTCAGGGTGTTTCTGGCCCTGTGGAAACAGCATAAACTGTTAGTACAGGATTTTTTTTTTTTTGAGATAAGGCGTTGCTTTGTAGTTCAGGCTGACCCTGAGCTCAGTCTGTAGTCCAAGATGGCTTCAGACTCACAGCAATCCTCCTGCCCCTGCCTCCCGATTGCTGGGATTACAGGCATGAGTCACTATCGTATGTGATTACTGGGGATTGAACTCAGGACCTTGTACTTGCTAGACAAATGCTAGAGACACGGAGATAAATCCTCAGACCCAGTATAGGAATTATTGTCCAACAGATATTGAATAAAAAAGTCAGATAGTTGATGAGAAAAAAGACAAAAGTATTAGGAAAAAGTAGAGGTCTGGTGTATGAAATTGTATGAATGGTAAAACAAATGATATGATGAATTTTTTCAATAATGTCATTTAAAACATTCTTTTAAATGCTTCAATGAAAAAAAATGCACATATGATCTTAGTTTTTAATGATCCAGGCTTTTATGCTGAAATGTAAAACATAATTTCTTAATTCTATTTTCAGTTCTAACATTTTATTTAGTACTTTGATTGCTAAATGTTTGCTATTTACATAATGCTATCTTGGTTAACTGCCAAATTGTGATTGATAAAATTATGGATAATTTTTCATGACAGATGATAGGATGAACCAGATGTGGGATCTGTGAGGCAACAAAGAATAAGTTCAAAATATCAAAATGGAATCATTCTGCACGTTTATTTTTAAACGCCAGCCACTCCTATTCTTAAGATATTGACATCAGAAAGATCTTTAATTAAATACAGTTTACTGACTTTGAACAAACCCCTTCCATTCTCTTTCCCTCATCTTTTCATTAACTTGGATTTCATACTTCCAACCTCATACTATGGTGTGAGTTACAGGTGAGGTAAGTGGCATAAGACTAGAAATGCGAACACACAGTGTGACTTTAGTCTGCACAAAACTCATCTGCAGTTTGAAACAATTTTGTTGTGAAAAATAGGTCATGTATATATCTATATATCTATCTATATTTATACATATATATAGTATTTGTATACATAGTATAGTATACATATATATATAGTATTTGTGTATATATATGTATATATAGATAGATATATAGATATATAGATATAGATAAGTTGACATAATACATTATTTGTACTTCTTTTAGCTAAGAAGCATATGAAGAAATGCTCAATATCATTAGTCATTTGAGAGATGCAGATGAAAACAACACTGAGATTTCATCTCACTCCACATAGAATGGCTGCCATTTCAGAATCAGCCAGCAACAAATGTTGGTGAGGCTGCCGAGAAGAAGGAACACTTCTCCACTGTTGGTGGGACTGTAGACTCGTACAACCCCTGTGGAGATCAGTTTGGAGATCCCTCAAAAAGCTAGGATTGGAGGTCCCATTTGACCCGGCCATTGCCCTGCTAGGTATATACACACAAGAATTAAAAGACTCATATCACAGTGACATATGTTCACCCATGTTTATAACAGCTCAGTTTATGATAGCTACATCTTGGAAACAACCCAACTGTCCATCAACTGGAGACTGGATAAAAAAGCTGTGGTTCTTCTACAGAATGGAGTATTACTCTGCCATAAAAATGATAAGTTTGAATCATTTCTACTTAAATGGACATACCTTGAGGATATCCTCATAAGTGAAATAAATAGGGCACAGATATGTACATATCGCATCTTTACTCTGGTATGAGAAAATGAAGATGTAAATGAGTCCTAGAATTGTATGTTATATATTGTGAAATAGAAAATGCTCAGTGTAAAATAGGGTGAAGGGGGAAAAATAATGAGAATTGTAACAAAAAAGTAAGGAAACAAATTTTATGTATATTGGGGGGTGGTAGGGTGGGTAGGGCTATGGGAAAAAATGAGAATTAAGTTGTGTCTTATACTGGTACAAATCATGATGCATTTATGTAATGTACCAATAAAGATTAAAAAATTATTTAAATAAGCTGTATGCATAGAAGAATATTTAAACCCCTAAAAGTTTATGAAATTTAGAGAATAAAGTAACCTGTCATATGCATATGAACCTTCTCAAGAAACAGAACATTATCAATGGCTGAGAAACAAAGGCTAGCTTTGTGTTCAAGAAGGATCATGAGATCCAAGCTGCACTGATTCATTCTTCACTTTCCTGAGACTCTTACTGCCTGTGATAGCTGCCTGAAAATAAAACTGATTTTTGCCTGTGTTTGAATTTAAATAAACAAAGATACATTTGTTTTGGACTGTTTGGATTTACTCGACTTTTTAAATCTACAATTTACATATTCCAGTTGGCTGAGGAATTTTCAGTCATTATTTCAATATCCTTTGAGCCTCATATTCTTTTTTCATGGCATTTTCCACTTACATGAAAGTTACATACTTTGTTAATCTCATACAATTTAAAAGTCTAATTTCTGTTATTCCTAGTGAATTATTCATCATCCAATTCAGTCTTTTCTCTATCACATTCATTCTTTGTTTTAAATTCTATCTATTCTTTTAAATTTTCAGTGATATTGTATAACTTGTACATTTCCTTCTGTCATTTAAAATTTTTGTAATCTTTGTTGGACTTCTGTTTTTTCATTTAATTCAAAATACTTGTAATCATTTTTATGATGGCTACTGGAAAATTCTGGTCAGATTATCCCATTTGATTCATATCATTGTTGATATCTGTTGAATTTCTTTGCAATTTATTGTTTCTGCTTCTTCTATTATGTCCTTAATATTAATATCCTTAATATTTTTTGAAAGTTATAGTCTACTTATTTCTAAGATATTTTATTTGTAAGAAATTATATCTTAAAGGAACTGGTGTATTTCATCTTTTCCAGCACCAGAAATCAAAAGAAAAGGAAAAAAAAAGAACGTTTCAAAAGCAAAACCACTTTAATAGTCCAGGAATAAATTTAATTTAATCATACTATATTAATATTTTATTTACTAACATTTCATTCCAGATTCATATTATCTTGTTATAATTACTTTGGTTACTACTTTTGTTAATTTCTTTCTTAATTTTAACATTTAAGAAGAAGGATATTTTAGTCTTCTAAATTCACTATCAAGTTTACATTGATTCTATGGGATGATATGAATGAAAAACAAATAATTTTCTTGAGTATTTGGTAGTGTGAGCCCAAGAATGAGTATTTTTATAAACAAGAATTCTCACCAAACACCAGTGTACCAAATTCAACAAGATATGAAAGGTATTATACAGCATAGTTAAATGTAATTTAGTTTAGAAAAATAAGATTTTTGTAATATCTGAGAGTCAATTAACACAATATTTTATATTAGTAGAATAAAAAAGTAAAATACATAGTAATTACAAACAGGTTTATATAACATTCAGAATCTTTTGACAATGAAAATGTTCAAAGAGTAGAAATAAAATTATATGCCTAACCTGCTAAAGGACATTTAATAAAAGAACTGACGTTATATTCCCTGATCAAAAATAAAATTTCCTTCAAATTTAGAAGACAAGGATACCATTTGGAAGTTCTTAACTGCAAAATTGGACAATAAAATAAAATAAAATGTATTTGAATTAGAAAGATAACATCAGGAAGAATAAAATACTTAAGAATATAACTGAAGAAGTATAGGACTTTTGCATTAATTATTACAAATAGTATTGAAAAGAAGATCTTATTCAGGTGTAAAACACTCTATGTTCATTCGTGGTGATGTTGAATGTTGTTGATATGATGATCTTGGAATTGATGGATAGATGAATAACATTAAATTTGATCAAAATCTCATTTGACTTTTTTGGGAGAGATTTGCAAGCTGATTCTAAATTTTATATAGAAATGTGAGGAATGCATTTGCGAGTCACTATTTCCTATTATAAAAGTTACTTCAGAGCCACAGGAATCAAGATGTGTGAAGCTGGCTTTAGTGCAGACATTCAGGTCAGTGTAATAGAACAAAAACGTGGGACTTCGCCCTGACATTTATGTTCAGTTAGTTTTTAATGAAGCTGATAACACTTTAATGGTTAAATAACATTCTCCTCAACAACTACTGCAGGATAAAATGGATATGTGTCTGCAAAAGAATGATATTAACTTTATTGAATGTTTAAAAATTCTTTCAACATAGATTGTGGGCCAAACATCTATCACCATACAATAAAGAAAACAGATATGACTAATAAATGCATTGGAAGTTTCTCAGTGCTGTTAAGTTACCTATGACTATTTTATAAAGTTAATTTTACACTTTTCTGGGTATACTTTATAGTATATGAATTATACCTTGATAAAAATGTTATAAAATAGAATTAGAGAAATTAAAGATAAGTTTTGAATTAAATCTTAAATTGGTATAGAATACAAAAGAATGTTTTAAATTTCCCTAAGTGTCCACCTAATAGAAATTTTCTATGAATAAACTTTTCATAACATTGCTTTTTATTTTATTCCCATATCTTTTTGTTTCCTTTAGTTTTTGCCTACACGCTTAGTGTTAAATCTTGTCAGTTTTCTTCATTTCATTCTTTTCCAAACATTACTTCATTTTTGTGACTCATCTACTTTGTATCTTTTGTTTATCTTATCTGTAATTAAAAACATTCTTCTGCATTTAGTTTTATCCTATTATTTAATTATTTCTTTCTTTCTTTCTTTCTTTCTTTTTTTTTTTTTTTAGACAGGGTCTCACTTGTGGTTCAGGCTGGCCCTGAACTCAGCCTCAAACTCACATCACAGCAATCCTCCTGCCTCTGCCTCCCAAGTGCTGGGATTACAGGCGAGAGCCACCACGCCCAGCACTGTGGTATGTGGTACTGCTGGGCGTGAGTCTCCACGCCCAGTATTGTTATGTGGTTACGGGGGATGAACCCGGGTCCTTGCGTTTGCAAGACAGGCGCCAGAACGACTGAGCTAACTCCCAGCCCAATTATTTATTTCTTTTGAGACAGGGTCTCACCAGGCAGTTCAAGCTGGACTTGAAGTCACTGTATAGCTCAGGCTGACACTGAACTCAGAGGAGATTATTTTTTTAATTAAAATCTTTATTGGTACATTACATATACACATCATGATTGCATTCAATAATGAGAATTTGTACCGCTATATGACACAACTTAATTCTCATTTTTTTCCCATACCCCTCCCACCCTACCACCCCTGCCCCTATATACATAATTTTTGATTCAGCCTTCAGAACGTGGGACATGGACCACCATGCCTGTGATATTTTATTATAATTTAACTTCAATGTTTATCACACTAATTTCTAGTCTTTTATATTTTCTAGGGTCACTATCTAAACCTAATTTTTGATACATTTTTGATATACATAATGACCCAGTTCATCATAGGAAATTTGTACCTGCACATAACGGACTTTGATTCTTATATTTTCCCCTATCCTACCACCCTCTTCAAGCTTTATTCCTTTTTAAAATTTATAAACCTTTCTTTCAATTTTTTGATTCTATTCTATTTATTTTCTTTTTGTATTTAATTTAATTTTTATTGATTTTTTCACTGTTTCAGAAGTTACTACATGAGTTTTACATCTCTGTGTGTGTATGTGTGTGTGTGTGTATATATATATATATATATGATTTTTTTATAATAGCTTTATTGTGTAGGTTTATTATTTATTTTTCATCAATTTTATATGCCTTTTTTTTGCAGTAGTATAGATACAGAATCTTGCTTTAACTTTAATCTAGCCTATGAAGGCTGAGTAATTGGCAAGTTCTGCTCTGCACCCTTTACTGAGACTAGTAACATATCTGGAATTACTTTGATCCACTTATATTGGACTTTTTACTTGTCACCGATTGAAATAATGGTCACTTAATTCTGTCACTTTTTCATGTTGAAGGTTTCATTTATATTATTCTATTAGCTACCCTTAAATGACACTTGTACCTGTTTTAAATTATAGTACAGTCCAGGGCCATCAAACAGTACTTTTACTCATTTTCTGTCAGTAGACATGTTCTTTCCTTACCACGTTTTAATTCCAAACCAACCTAATCTCATGTCATTATTGTTGCTTATGTAGTCCGTTTTCCTGGGCTCACAAACCTCTTCCCATCCTCTGTCATTATGAGTTTTTGAATCTGAGATCTTTCATGGACATTTACTAAATTTAGAAGTAAAATTTTGAAATCTTCACACCATAAGTACAGTTTTACCATGTCCAAAATGTCTTCATTTTACCTTTAATCTTGAAAGATATTTTCCTCATGCCTAGTTACAAATGAGATTTGTTTTGTCATAACATATTTTGGATATTATTTTCTGGCTTTATTTTATTTAAAACTCCATTATCTGCCCATGTATTAGACATATGGTACCTTGCAAGCTTCTCTGTCATTAGCTGTGTAATTTCACCACATTCTCTCTCTCTCTCTCTTTTTTTTTTTTGCTTTCTCTTCTTTTGTTCTTTGCAGTTCATTTGAAATACAAGCTCTAACATTTTTAGTGGAAAGAGTATCATATGTACAGACTAAAATTAGAAAGATTTTAAGGCATATAGTTGCATAATGCTGTAATGGCTAAAAACATTGAAAATATATATATATTTTTATTTTATTGCTTGAAATGTTCAGTGTTTAACACACTTTTAAACACAGAATAGGCATTCAACCATTAAAAACATGCCAATAATAATATAGAATGTGTGACATTTAAAATATTCTTGACTATAGGGAATAAGGAACTAGTCTTCACACTAGGGCTGTGCTAATCAATAGAACTTAGAGTAAATTGTTTGAAAAATTTTCTGTAGGCAATAAATAACTATTAAGAATTTGTGCAACAGATGGATGATCATTGTATGATGATTAATGGTCAGAATCCTTATAGTTGGTCTATGAATGCATGCTAAGGCCAGCAATTACCTCTGTCCAATTCATTTTGATGTTGTTCTCACTCTTTGCTATGGTGCCTGGTTTGTAGAAGATAATTATTTGAGCAACACAAGAGTAAAACTGTTCTCTGCATCCCGCTGCCTGTCTTCGCACTCTCCTAATATTCAAAATCTGACTGCTATTAATCCTCACAAAATTATCTAGAATTGTGATGCCTTCCTTTTCCTCAAACTATTGGTCCTTATTGGTCATTAGCCTATGGCAGCTGGATTTCATTTATGGTATTCTGAGATACTCTAAATTTTGTGTTCCCTTTTACATGTACATTTCTGGCATATCTCTCTAGAAAAACTTCAGTATGAGGACCATGATTTATTTGTAAATGTTTCCATATTTCCTGCAACAATACCTAGCACATAGTGGCCATGTAATAAATGTCTTATTCATTTCTGGCTACTGGAACAAAATGTCCAACATCCATATCTTAAGAAAGGAATGGTTTATTTTGGCTTATGGTTTTGGTCTGTAGTTACCTAGCTCCAAGGCAAAAGGTCATAGTGGAAGAGCATGAAAGAGGAAAGGTGTTCCTTCATTGGCAGCCCTAAGCAGAGAGGACAGGAAGAAGTCAGACACAGAGATACATTATTCAGGTCAAAACCCAACAAACTGCTTTCAACAGAGCCTCACCTCCTAAAAGCCCATTTATCTTATAAGGATGTCCTCAAGGTATACCGATTTGAATATGAATGACTCAATCATCATTTTTAATGGCAGAATAATAGCCTATTCTATAAAAGAACCACATGTTGAAATAAATAGGGCACAGATGTGTAAATATTGTGTATTTTCTCAGGTATGAGAAAAAAGATGTAAATGAGCTGTAGTATATACAGTGAATATTGTGAAATAGAAAATATTTAAAAGGAAAGAGGTTGTAGGGATAAATAACAAGAGGAAAAAGAATGTGACAGTAAAAATAAAGGAAACAAAGCTCATGTATATAGGGAGTGGGGGGTTGCAGGGCAGGTGCGGCAAAGAGAAAAAATGAGAATCAAGTCATGTCATTTTCTGCTATAAACTCTCAATGTTGAATGTGATGATGATGTGTATTCATAATGTACCACTAAAGATTTGAATTAAAAAATTAATGTACTGAACTAATCAATGGATGAATCCATAGATGCTTGTAGCACCTCATGATCTAATCATCTTCAATCCCCGAGATTTGGGATGCTATCTTAGATCTGAATCATAATAAGTATTTTTAAATTGATTGTTATTTATCACATTCTTCATAAAATCACTCCAGAATCCCACAACGCTACTTTCCCCATATTCTTTCTTGTTTATTATCATCTTTATCTATTCAATTATCAAAAGAAACTTTGTATTGGGACAGTCTCCAGGATTCTATTACTAGCTCTTTTATTTTTGTTCTTCTTTTTCTCACAAAAAGCATATCATTTCTATGCGTTTGCTTATTATACTTACCCTGTCCATTACTTCTGTTTCAGATCAAACACAGAAGGATGATTAAGCTGCACAGTTTGGAGCTCCTCAGTGAAACGTTTGTGAGGCGCGTCCCTCAGTCGTCCTGAAGGTCCCCGAGGGATGAGAGATGATGTGCTCTGGCTGTGCAGCGCTCGCTTGGAGACTGGCTCTTCCATTTGCTCAGTCCCATTTCCGTGTGAAGACATCACCTTCTGGGGTGACATCTCAGGTGATCTAATTTACCTTAACCTCTAATCTCAAAGCCTACTTTTTGGAAGATCAACCCTGAGATAAATACAGTAAATATCAATCGTATGAATGAATAACTAAATGAAAAAGTACAGATGTTTTCTCTATTGTCATGAAAGAGCTTGACGCTATGACTTTCTGTTATTTACTGATGTTCCCACTTGTGATTGTGACCCATAGTTAAACTGTGTTCACTGTGCTGTGGCCATGTAATACTTCTCTGTGATACAGATTTTATAGATTTGCATCCTTTTTTAGAATTTTTGTCTTGACATCTCTTCCTAGAAAATGCATTGTGTCCTGAAAATCTACACTAAATACTGTTTAATGGTCTCTTTCTGCCCTATTCATAGTAGCTATTTAATTAATATTGTCTGAAAGGTAGAAGAAAATTATATTGATAATTCCTCCAACTTTTCTAAAGAGAGTTTTGTCAAATAAAGACAATACAAGTAAATTATATATTCTAGGCCCAGCTGAACTAAAACACATGTTGTTTCCTTAGGAAAAATGAGAATTGAGGGTGAAATATTTAGAGATGACTTTTACACTGTGAAGTATGACTTGTATATTTAGAACAGAATTTTAAAATATAGTGTCAAAAAGAAAAGCAGCCCCAATTTTCCAGTACATAGCCTTTATTATTTAAAACTTAATAAAAGTTTAAGATATTGAACCAAAATATGGAAGTCTAGAATGATAGGTGATTCCTACTCCTCTGCAGCTGTGCTCTTAATTCTGTGTCCTCCTCTTCCTCAAAAATCGAGTATGTTCCACATCTATATTCTTTCATATAGTCCATTATGAGGGTTAGGGTCATGGTGCTACGTTTTGTTTATCCTTTTAAAATAACATCTTATACATCTTTCAATATTGTATTAAATCTAATTACAGTGTTGGCAAGAAAGATTAATACCAAGGGGAAATTGGACTGCGATTTAACAATGGAGGTAAAGAAAAGTATGTCTGGAATGCAGGAGATCACCTAGGGCAGGGAGGCTAACCTACAGGACACGTGCCGCAGTACTACTGAAAGCTCTAAAAGGTTCACCCTGACTCCTTTAGAGTGTATTGCTATGTCCAATTATTAATGTCAGGGGGTAACACTACAACCAAATCCAGGCAAGAGGACAAATGTCACAGAATCTTCAGAAATGAAGGTATGGTGCCACCTTGCCAGATAGAGAACCAGGACTGCTGAAGTGTTGCCAAATGCCAAGGAAACACAATCGGTAAAAGTCACGGCTTTATGATTTCTGAATGTTTTCTAAAATGTTCTATGTTCCACATTGCATGATTTCCTCTTTCTTACATACTTTCAGAAGTTAATCATTATAACATGTAACTATTGTAAATTTTGAGTAGTAAGTTATTTATATAAGACATTTTTGCCAAAACATGTGATATTCTAATAGTCTGTTTGGTTTTCTTTTCACGGTTTCTTGATTAAGAAGAATAATTTTGAATTTGACATAAAATCTTAAATAATCCTTATAATAATTTTGTTGATTAAAATAGAAAAGATATTAAACACTATATTTTATTACTATCTATATAGAGATATTTTAGGTGCTTTCTTATTAACAAAACAACTTTATTGCCTCTAAAAAGCATTGTCTTATTTCAAGGCCTTTTCATTGAACTGTCTTTACTCTGTATCCTCAGGTGTTGTAATCCACAGACCTGCCTGAAACTGACTGTCACTTCCTTCCTTCTTCCCATTCTGTGAGTGACCCAAGTCAGCCAGAGGGCATCTGATCAATGTACAAAGGGTAAAATATGATGCTGTGCATGGTTTGAACACCATGCCTGAAGCTTGGCTGAGTCTGTCCTTAGGAGCACCTTGCTTTTTCTTCATGTGGCATTCCCCCAGGGGAAGGGCTTGTAGTTGCAACATGGGTTTCAAAAATTACAATGGAATGTAAATTTGAAGTCCTCTTAAGTTCAGTCTTAGAACTCTGAAAATGTTCTCTTTGTCAAGGAAAGTTTTGAGGACAGTTCACAGTCAAAGACAAGGGGAAAATATGTACCATTTGATATCAGGAGTAGGATTTCTAATACTGTGACAAAAACAATTGTTGGGAATTATTATTAAAACCTGGTACACAACCTAGTTTTATTGAGCTCTTTGTGTCAGAAAGAAAGAATGAGTGGGCAGAGGAAGAAGGAAACTATAAACTGGGAAATTCCTACGCATTTTAGGACTTAGTGATCTTTCTGATGAAACAAAATTTCCCAGATAGAGAATAAAAGCAATAATGTGTCTACCTGAAAGAAAAAATTTCACTGTGATTTTTTTTTGTCCATTAAGTGCTCCTTTTGCAAAACTGAGAAATTAGTGTCTTGTTTTTAATCTCTATACTATTTAATAACTTTTCTGAGAGTCATATTTTTGAGTTTTAACTTATTAAAGTATGGTTTCATGGTTTTCAGTGTAATACAATTACATAAATACTTCTGCTTGTCTGGGGTTATATAAATTATGATTATTCAGAAATTACATACCAGATTTCTAGGTTATTTACTTAAGCCCATTAAGAAAACGAGATCCTGAAGGCAAAAATGATTATTTAGAACGTTTACAAGGTCAACAGAAAAATAAATTTTTTACTAGTGAGTACTTTCAAGATCAGAAAGGTGATACATTGTAATAGAAGGTATTTCACATTTTCACCATTATTTCAATTGAGGAGAAGTTTGTCTAAGATTTTAAATCCATTTACATGAAAGAAATGCTTCCATTCTAAATTGAGAACTCATATACTTCACATGGGAATTTATTTTCTCTCCAATTACATCTAAGCTGGTTTTCAACTTGAAAAACTTTCACAATGGAGACTGAGAGGCTGAATCAGAATTACACAGATTTAGAACAAATTTATTGGAAAAGCAGACAAGACCACCTTAAAAAGTAAGAAAAATATTGAAAAGAAACCTAATATAAACAGGTTCTTTAAGGTAATAGAGACCAGAGTAAAAATCAAAGAGAAAACAATAAAGAAATTAACAAAATAACTAGAGCTATTGAATAATATCAATATGATTAATGAATTAATAGCCAAACTTATTTGGAAGAGGTAAGACAAAAAATAATGCTTTCAAAAATAGAATAGATGACAACACTACAGACAACACACATATTAAAATTCCAATAAAAGTTTCTGGATTTTGGTTTGATATGTAAAGAGCTTGGAAAATGTCATTCAGCCTAAGAGCAAAGCTAAATGGAGTGAAAGATCAGGAGGTCATCTTAGGTCTGTTGGAGCAGTGAAGACCAAAGGAAACCGTCATCTCGCAAACTGGAGACATAGATGGGGAAACAGCGAATCACAACTTTCAGAGCAGAAATTCACCAGCAAAAGACTCTGAAGGATCCAGGGCTGAACAGGAAAAGCTAAGCTGACAAATGCTGAGGGCTCAGTGTAGAAAAATATGTGGTATAAAAAGTCTAGGAGACACACGTATAGGCAGGCCCCAGTAGAGACTTGCCTTCTGTCTCCAGTAAGTGTACCAGATTCTTAAAGTAAATTGAAGTTAAAAAAAAAAAAACAGAAATAATTTTAAAAGATACCACATCAGTATATTCTTAACAAGGCCCGTTCTAGAAGAAGTTATTTTTAGTACTATCCTACTCTGTGTGTGTGTGTGTGTGTGTGTGTGTGTGTGTGTGTGTGTGTGAGTGTGTGTGTGTAGAGGGAATAAATGAGCCAATAATTTCACAAGCTAGAGACACTGGCTCATTATAAAACTAGGATTTCATCATAGAGCAGTAAAATGCTTTTCTTGCCCCACAGCTGACTGCGGTATAAGGAGATAAAATAGTTGCTTTTCTTCAATATGTCATGGCCACTATTTATCAATAAGAAAGCAATTGCAAAGTCTTTATAACTTCCAAAAATAGTTTCAGGGAACTAATTAAGGATTAAAATTGGAGTCAGAAATGGCAGAAATGTTGGAATTATTCTACCATGAAACTTTAAAAAATGATTAATAACTAAGTAAATGTTTTAATGGAAAATATAAACAATATGAAAGCTCAGATGGATAATGTAAATGGGGTGGAAACTCTAAGAAGTGAGAAAAAATTCTAGAGATTAAAATAAAAATATTTCAGGAGCATTAGAAAGTATTATAATAGTTTTTTTTAAAAAAAACCTTCAGTACACCTGCTGTATAACCCAGTTATGATACCTGTAGACATTCCTATAAGAAAAAGAAAGGCATCTACCTATCCAATGATTGCACATGAAACTCCATATTGGCTTTATTCATAATAGCCTTAAATAGTAAACAACCCAAATGTCTATCAATAGCTGAAGGGAAAAAGAAAACACAATGTACTCCTAAACAGAGGAGTACTCAGCAACAAAAAAGTACTTATTGAGACAAACCAGCATGAATGGATCTCAAAATCATTGTGATGAGGGAAAAATAAGAGGTCAGAAAAAGGAATATAGTTTGATTTTAATTTTATGAAATTCTCTATAATACAAATTATTTTCTGATGACAAAATGTAGTTGCCTGGGGATGGGGCAGGTTGGACCTGGTGTAGGAAAAAAAGAATTGTAAAGCTTCACCAGGAAATTTTAAAAATATCAGAATTATTCCAAATAAATGAACACATTGAACTACTCTCATTGGTATAGTCTAAGCCTTTAATTTTATTCTAATGGATTTTTTTAAGTAAGCATTTGCATTCATGAATAACACATGCCCTTATCCAAAAAGAGTTTGTATTTTTAATCAGTCTATTGTTTTGGTCTGGAAGTTGTCTGAGGGATGTCAGATTATAAGTTTTTACTATAAATCTGTTTTTCTAATATAAGCAAGTCACAGATAATTATTTTCACAAGGTTTGGGACACAATTTTCATCCTTAACTTTTAGCAGACCCTTCAGTTCAACATCAGAGGGAGGCTGATATATTTTATGAGACTGAATGAACATTTTTTAGTTACCAGTGATGATAGAATTAGGAGAATAAATTTTCTATTAGGTTGTATTGTACAACTGTTTCATTATAGTTTTATCAATTTGTATCATTAAGATAAGGACATATGGACAACAGGGTATTGATAATCTCAAGGCTACCCCATGGAGTTTAAAATTTGACCTTGGAAAGTCTGAAAATTCTTTGTTTTGAAATCTTTCCATTTAGCTCACAATAGAATATGAAACTAATTAAAATGTGGATAAAGAATTCTAGTTTTCTAATACTTTTTATAACATATCTTCACAATATTTTATAGTGCCTGCTTTGTAAAAACTGTTTTGAGATGTGAAAGAAACTTTAATATTTTCTTTTTCCTTGATCGAATGTTAGAAAAGAAAAATCTAGCGTTGTCAACAAGTTGACTTGGTTACTGGATTAGATTAAGGTTGTGAATTTCAGAAAAAATTACTTAATGATTAATGAAAGTGTAGTAAATTTTTAAACACTGAAAAGGAAAACACATTTGTCAGGAATTTTAACTTTTGCATGGCTAAGCAAGTATTTATTTTTAATTAACTAAGTACATGATAAAGTCAATAGAAGCAATACAGATTATTCTGATGAAATATGGAAACTCTTCTCTTTGAGTTGATTATACAGCAGGCAAGAAAATAATGTTTTACTGTCTCTCATTAAGAATATTAAAGCTAATTTATTCTCTTAACAAAGAAAAAAATTCCAGTTTTGTGTGATCGTATTTTTTGTCATTAAAATTTATGAGTTCCCCCTTAGAATATTTTATAAGTAAACAGTTAATATGGAGATAATTTTGCTGAGTTTTCTCTTAGAACTTCTCTGACTCAACAGCTCATAGTTGTCTGGCCTTGACCTTCTAGAATGTATCCTAGTTAATGCCCCCTCTTTGCCAGGCCTTTGGCCTCAGACTGGACATTGTCAGGTCTCATGGTTCTCAATATTTGAAACTAATCTTGAGTTTGACCACCAGATTTCCTAGTTTTCCATTGTGCAGATGGTGGGCCTTGTGAATTTCCATGATCATGTGAGAAAACTCCAATAACAGATGTACTCTTGTACATCTCTCTATATTCTACTAGTTCTATTTCCTTGAAGAATCCTGACTAGTACATCTAAGGTAATGGCATGTTCTTGATATTTTTATGCAGTTTTCTGTGTATGATTTATACAAGTAGTTATTTATCTTTATGAAGCAATCTCATAATCAGCTCTTTTAATTGAGGAAATATTTAAAAGTAAACTAATATATGAAGAAGTTCCAGATAGACAAAAATAATTATGCAGGGGCCAGAGATTTAGTTCAATGGTTCCAGAACCTGCCTAGCAAGGTCAAGGTCCCGAGTTGCCTGTCCAGTAACCACATACCACAGTGCTGGGCGTGATGACTCACACCTGCAATCCCAGCATTCAGGAGGCAGAGGCAGGAGGATTACCTTGAGTTCAAGGCAAGCTTGGGCTATAAAGTGAGTTCAGGGCCAGCCCTAACTACAAAACCTCAAAAACAAAACGAAACAAGAAGCAAAGCAAAACAAAACAAAACAAAATTATGCTCAATGAACTATAAAATAATTTCTAAATTGCAGGAGAGATATTAAATCTTAATTTCTACAACTTTAGTTATTGGTAAAAGAGAAGAGAGACAGAAACTCAAGTTCAGCTCTTAAAGATCACCATTCCTATCAATTTTTATTTGATTTGAGATCATAGGATGATCCACTAAGTGACTAAATGGAATCTCTGTTGTCCTCTCTCCAAGGAATACAGTCAGCCTACTCTCTCACGGAAATCCCCAAATGCTCATCTGTGAAACTGGAGCTGAACTTACTGCTGCCAGGAACAGGGAACACCTTATTACTTCTTGAAACCAAAATAAACATTAAATCTTCTAAAAATAAAAACAAAACCAGATAGACAACTGTAAAGTTTTCTCTGAAGGCTAAAGTTACACTGCAGGAAATCAAAAAGTGCCTGTGTGGATGCAGTACATAAAGACTTTTAGAGAGAAGTTTACTTGATTTGATCAAATGTATCCATAGTCGTATCTCTGTGGAAGTTCCCCAAACCAGGAAAGTCTAATTTTTGAAATGAAAAAAAAAAATCATGACTTTTATGAGTGATAAATAAGATGAAGATAATTTAAAAATATTACTTATTTAATAAGGAGAGAAGCAGTTTAATGTTAAAATCAGTCAAAGTGTATTGAAGAAACTAAACATTTGTTTGCATGTGTGTCTATGGAAAAGGTGTTCATAAATCTACATTTATGAATCACATACACACACATACATGCATGTGCACACACATGTAGATTTTTTGAGATGTCAGTTTGACTAAACCTCAGGCCCCAGAGGTCCCTCAATAGTATATTTCCTTAGTATGGATTATAAGGGACTTGACTCTGAGACAATATGAGGAAAGTAGTCAAGAACCATTTCTGACAAACATGTTTCTCAATTATGTAATTAAATATGAATTTAGGTATATTCTAAATGAGTTTTGCAGATGTAATTAAAAAGTCTTTATATATCAGATGCAATTAAGTTTAATAAAAGATAAACTAAATTTATAAGGTCTTGATCAGTTTGGAAGACTTTGGGAAGAGGACCAAACTTCTGAACCCACAGCTTCCACACAGAACACGAGAGTCTGAAGTTACTTCCCTGCCTGCTGAGTCTTCCTTTCTGAGTGGTCCTCTGAACATAAACTTCAGTTCATGGATCTTTGGTACAGCCTGCTGATAGAATTCCCTTTAGACTTCAGCCCTTGCCCACTGAGATCACACTTGCTAGTGACCTTGACCTCCCTATCTGTCCTCCCTCCCTTGACCTCCCTCCCTACGGCTGTTGGACTTGCTTAACTGTCCTCTCCAGTCGTATAACACAATTCCTTCTAAATATTTAGAAATATACACACACATGTAATATTACTTATGCAATGCATCATATATTAAAATATGTATACATTTCAAGTCTCCTATTTGTCCTCTTCTGGTTGAACCTGAGCAGTGTAATACACATGTTAGGATAACACTATATATATATATATATATATATATATATATATATATATACATATATGTACATATATGTATATATGTATATATGTATATATATGCATATATATGTATATATACACATGTATATATATATACACACACATACAAAACTAGTATCATAAACAATAAAATAAATTATGATCTTTATTGTGACTGTTTTCCAGGTTTAGATTACTTTGTAGGAGATTAACATCTACAAGTTAACAGGAAGGTTCTCAAAATCTAGGACCTTTAATTTCTCATAAACAGAAAGGTTAAGTATATTTATCTAGACAATCATTGTTGGTCTTGAGGAAGATTGAAGGTTATGTGACCTAACATCTTGTCTTGCTTTTATTTCTAAAGATTGAGTAGTCATCAAAATTTGAAGAAAGTAAAGTGGTAATTTATGTCCTAAAATCTTATGTTTGCAACTTAATCCTTGATAAAATATTAATTTAAAATCATACAAAGTCTTTAACAATAAAAAACTAACAAGCCATTAAAAATGAGAAAATATGTGAATGCTCACTTCATAGAAAATGAATAACATTCATTCTGAGAACATGTAGAGATATTCCACTACATCTGCTATTAGAGAAATGTATGTTAATACTGCAAATTGACACTTTGATATCTAGTCTACTTGTAAAATTGATTAATTTTATGCAATGAAATATTGGAGAAGATATGTATTAAAATTCTTATAAATTGCTCTAACTAATCATTTCAGAAACTATTTTGATATTACTTTGTAAAAATGGACATTCACATGGAAAATGATTATAGAATCAAGTTCCTTAGATATATATACCCTAGAGAAAAGATCACACATACATAACATCAGTCCTGTCCAAGAGTGTTTACTAGAAACTTAGAAGTAGAGAAATATCTTTAGTAGAAAACTAAGAAAAGTATAATTAGTAAAATAATGAATGAAATACATTTAATGCAAAATATTACTCAGTAGTGAAATAAATGAGCTACACTGCTATGGTCTGACTATTGCTTGAAAGGTTTGTACACTGGGAACTTAGTCTCCTGTGTAACTGTATGGAGTGATGGTGGGCCCAATGGGGTATGTTTAGATTGTGGGATTCCACTCTTCTGCATGGATTACTGTCTTCCTGGAGAAAATGTACATCGACACTTTGATATCTAGTCTACTTGTGAAGTTGATTAATTTTATGAAATGAAATGTTGGAGAAGATATATATTAGAATTCTTATAAATTGCCCTAAGTAATCATTTCAGAAAGTATTTTGGTATTACTTTGGAGTGGAGTTTTCAGAGGTTAAGTTTTGAGGGATTGGGTTGGTCACAGTGAAAGTAGATTATCTCAGAGCAATTCAGCCTCCTTTCCATATTGCTCTTGAATGTGTGTTTTATATGCTTTGACTTCCGTGATGTTTTTCTAAAATGAGTTCACATGGCATAGTGCCCTCACCAGAAACCAAGACAATATTCATGCCATGCTCTGGACCTTCAGAACCATGAGTTAAGTCCTCAACCTCAGATATTTTGTAACAGCAAATGAGAACAGATTGATACACTCCCTTAGTTATCTGTAGCAATATCGATGAACAATGAATAACACGTACTCTAAAAGTTAAGTTTAGAAAATTATAACCAGGTATATCCATATATATTCTGAGGATATCATTCCAGTTGCATTTCATATAGAAGTGACCACTGAGTGATGTGTGGGTAACTGAGTACACTAACCAGTGTATTTACCAAGAGGAAGCTGTTGATGCCATGAATGAACATATTTTCCTAGGCTTTTGGTGACAAAAAGCTTGATTAGAGTAAATGCACAGGGAAAATGAAGAAGAGAAATTGCAACAGTCTTTGCAAACAGTTCTTCTGAGTTATGTTGCTAGCGAAAAAGCAGATGTATATGACAGTTAATGGATAGTAACAACATGAGTAAGAAAAGTCCAGTTAAATTGTTGGGGCAGCATAGCTCTTTGTGTAGCTGGAGGGCTGTGCTGAAGACAGAAAACAAGTAGGTGCATCACCTGAATGGTGTAAGAAGGAAACAGAGAAGGAATGCTGTTTTTATTTCTTCAAAGCAGCTCCAGTCTTCATTTATCTGGTAATCATCTGCTGGCTGTGATCACAGACTCTTTGCCTCCTGATCTGGGATTGCACGCTGCTCTTCAATGAGCTCCACACCTTACACTTGATCCGTTTTACTTCTAGTATGCAGACAGGCCTTTTATGTTCCTCCATGCCTGACATTATGAGTGGCCAGTGTAACCTTACTTGTGAATGTTTGTGTATTTCTATATCTTGCATTTAATTTATTTCTGAGATTAACACTAACTGATAAAGCATAATATAGGTTTGTAGTTCACCTTTGCCTTGAACTCATTATGTAGTCCAGTCTGGCCTTCTTTGCTTTCCCCTACCTTCCTTTTCCCTTTTCTTCTTGCACATTTTCTTCCTATTGCAAAATATCTATCATACATTTTAGCATTCATTTAAAGTTTCCATTTTTAATACTAGAGAAAGGATAGGATATTTAAAGATTTGTGTCCTATTTATTTCACTTATGAGTATGCCCTCAAGGTACATCCATTTGAGTATAAATGACTGAGAGGAAGAAGCAATATTGTCAAAATGGCCATATTGCTAAAACTACTATATAGATTACATCCAATCCCAATTGAAATCCCACAAGTGTATTCGACAAAGCTAGAGAAAAATATCCAAAAAATCATCTGGAACCACAGGAGACCTAGAATTTCAAAAGCAATTCCAGGAAACAAGAAACTGCAGGGGGGTATGAAATTATACCACAAAGCCACTATGATACACAGCATGGTACTGACAAAAAATAGACCTGAGAATCACTAGAAGAGACTAGAAAACCAGAAACAACCCCAGATATACTGAGCCACCTCACCTTTGACAAAAGAACCAAACATCCTCAATGGAAGAAAGTTAACCTATTTAACAAATGGTGCTGGAAAAACTAGGTTTCGATTTGGCAAAGATTAAAGCTAGAGCTATCTCTTTCTCCATGCACCAAACTGAAATCAAAGTGGATTAGAGACCTAAGAACTGAAACATAAACACTAAACCTGCTAGAAAATAGATTAAGTTGAACTCTTGAAGGTATCGGCATATGGAAAGACTTTTGAACAAAAATCTCAGCAACATGGGATCTAGAAGAAAGAACTAATAACTAGAATCTCATATTAGTGAAAAGCTTCTGTATAGCAAGAGAAATCACCAGCACAGTGAAAGACAACCTACAATATGGGAAATAATTTTTACCAGCTATTTCTCAGACAAAGGATTACTATCTAGAGTATATGAAGAATTAAAAAAACAAAACAAAACAAAACAAACAAACAAAAAAAACAGCTCCCCAGACTTTAAGATTAAAAACTGGGCATCTGAAATGAGCAGACATTTTCTCAGATGAAGAAGTAAAAGCAGTTAAGAAATATATGAAGAAATGTTCAACATTGCTGGTCAGTTGAGAGACACAGGTGGAAACAGTACTGAGATTCTATCTAACTCCACAAAGAATGGCTGCTATCATGAAAACCAACAATAAATGCTGGTGAGGGTGTGGGGAGACAGGATCCAAATTTATATTATTAACCATTTTGAAAATCATTCGTAAGTTTTTTCAAGATCTCCCTCATCATTTAGTGACGTCTTTCTTCTAAAAGGCATAGCTAAACTCCGTTGCATGTCTTTTCACTCTGATTGATTATCATCTTTCTCTTTCCTCATATTCTAGTCCCTTTTTTAAAGACTGCTATTTTAAAAGTATTAACTCTATAGATAGTCTTTTGGGAGCCATTTTGTTTGATCATTGTCAAGTACGTAGACTTCTTAGGAATCACCCTCCTCTACCTTACACGGGTTGAACTTGGAGGAGCCTTGGCGATGCTGATGGATTCCTCACTAGATCAGACTCACTAGATCAGGCACAAGATCAGGCTGAGTTGTTGGTATTTGCCAGGAAGAAAATTAAAGTGTAAATTCAGAGCAAAAGGCAAGTACCCAAAGTGAATTATTAGATTAGTATGCTAAGAATGAAGTGTAGGGTAAGAAGTACCCATCCAGGAAAGAACAGGGGGAATACATGTTAAGTTGGAGAAGGTGTGATGAGTTAGTATAATAAGTATGGGAAATTGTCATGTATAAATCAAACAGTCTAAACCTCCTTATGTTTAGCCTTAGGGGATAAGTATGGAAAGGAATGGAGGAGAAAATAAGGTTAAAATATCTTCATAGAATGGAGTGCTATGTGTATAGAAAAGGTTATGGTGTTGGGGGGGGGGTGTACGAAGTACCCAGGCTGGCAGAGGATGAGAATAAGGTGACAATTGGTAGTAAAATGGTGATCACTGCTGAGTACTTCTTCAGATCAACCTATGATAGACATGGATTGTAAGTATTCTTTGGGGAAGACTGCAACCTATGTGTCACAGAAAATTTGGACTGGGATCTCCCAAAAACATTAGTGGATACTTGACTTTCTTCTCTTCTTTTTTATTTTTATCTCTTTTAAAATAAAAATTTAGAGATGTATTCTTAGTATAAACAATTAAAACAATAAACTAGAATAGAAAGAAAGTAATAAACAATACTCAAAGTGACCATTATTAATGCAAGGCTAGTGATATTCATATACTCTTCTCTATAAGCGTGAATTGTGAAAATAACATACATAAGAAGATAGTTTCATAACTAACAAAATGTTATGAAGTGGGATTGTATTATCTTAGTGACATTGTTCAACTTACTTTCACTTAATAAAAAACTAACAGGAAATCTGAAGGAAATTTAAACATTTTAATCAATATTCTTATAGTTACTTTTAAATTTGTGAAAAAAACTACAGGAAAGATGAAAAAGTTGAAATCACTGGCTTTTACTTTTTGGACACAAATTTCAATTTCAGATGGGTTTTGAAAGACATTTAACACCATACATTCTTTTTCTTCCTACTGCTATACAGTTCAATTTTTCTAAACTTGTAATCTGTTCTAACCGTCCAATATGTAATATTTTATTCTGTTCCTTCACTGTAGTGCCTGCATGCTTTTTAAATAATATTTTATGGATTCCATTTTATATATAGTTTCACTATTTTTGTTTATTTACTTTTTCAAAGATGTTCCCATATATGGTGAACTTCTGGGAAGCTGGGTGTCCAAAATGCCTGGATGTTTACTTAAACAGGATTAAGAGCTGGCTCCGTGCCAGTGTGAGATCATACTTCCATTCCTTAATCCTTTACAGATTGTAGTCTTTCTACTACCAGTCAGTTCTGCTTATTTTCTTCATGGAAGCATGAAGAAACTTCTTTTTTTAAAACTGTTTACTTAAATAAAATTGCATATGTAAGTCATTTTTAAAGTAAAATGTTGTACTAGAAAACTTACCATAAAAGCTTAGTGCCCTAAATTGGCTACTTTATTGATTTCTAATCTATGAAGTCATGGTTTAAACTCATTACGGTTATATGTTTCTTCTGCTAGTTGTGTCTCTATATAAATAAAAATCTTGGTCTTTTTATTTTAGACACTATTTAGTAACTTTCTATTATGAAAGATGCTTTTTAAGCTCTTTTTGATGTCTAGTCTATCCTTTACCTCCTTTTCCCACTTGTTTATGTAGTGCTTTCTTTTTGGTTTAAGTCTTAATAGTCATCAACTCATGAGGATAAAAATGGATATAGCTGAGTACAGTATTGTGATATGTGTGGTGTCTTTTCTTGTGCAATAGTCATGAAATTAATGATTCTATTGAGCTTTTATTGGCCCAACATCCTGCATAATAATCAATCACCAAATTCTTTGACATTATAGGTGTTTTGAAAGCCCATGAAAGTACATCACTTACTTTATCATTATTTTCTTCTTGATAGTGTCTCTGCTGGACACCATCATTTTTCTATGTCTTTCTGGACTGATTGTTTCTAGGTTTGTTTACCAAGTGGTGCTGTAGGATTTTCCTTCATGGCTCTGTTATTCCTCTTTATGTATTTACTGTGTTGGATTCTATGTTAACTACATTATGTGTCTCTGTTGGGCTTGGTTTAATTATTTTAATTGTATCAATCTTCCAATTGTTCTCACTGATAGTACTGTACATGGCAAGGAAATTTTTTGAAGACCTTACATATTAGTGTATCATTCCTTTTTCCTGTTTGACTGACAATCTCTACTAAAGTATCTTCCCTCATGATTTTAAAGGCATTACTCCATTGCTATTCTTCATAGTCATTGTCACAAAAGGTCTATTGAAATGCTTCATCCTGGTCTTTTCTTGATTGTCTGATTTTTCTACTCTTCACCTTTCCAATGCTCTTAAAGTCTTCATTTTGAATCTAAAGTTGTGTAATACTACCATATAGGAGTGAGTTTTTATCTTCCTGGTGACTTGAAGATTTCTTTCTAAAGTCCATATTCTTTTTTTTTTTTTTTTTAAGGTTTTTTGAGACAGGGTCTCGCTTTGTGGTTCAGGCTAGCCCTGAGCTCAACCTCAAACTCACATCACAGCAATCCTCCTGCCTCTGCCTCCTGAGTGCTGGGATTACAGGCGTGAGCCACCACACCCGGCACTGTGGTATGTGGTACTGATTGCTGCTGGGGTGAGTCTCCATGCCCAGTATTGTTATGTGGTTACCAGGGATTGAACCTGGGTCCTTGCGCTTGCAAGACAGGAGCCGGAACCACTGAGCTATATCCCCGGCCCAAAAGTCCATATTCTTTAAAGCCTGATCAAATCACACGAATTATTTCTGCAACAATTTACTTCTCCTTTTTACTTTCCATTTCTCATGTTTTCAGTTTGAACACTAAGGTGAGCTCCTTTTCATTTTTTAAAACCCAAATCTTTATTGGTACATTATAAATATACATCATCACCACATTCAACATTTAGAGTGTGTACTAGAATATGACACGACTTGATTTTCGTTTTTCCCCTTCCCTCACCCACCCTGTAATCCCCCACCCCTATATACATAAGCTTTGTTTCGCTTTTTAAATTACTGTCACAATCTTTTTCCCCTCTTTATTTGCTCCTACACCCTATTTCCTTTTAAATATTTTCATTTTTAAAGCTTGCCTTTTTGTTTTTCTCTCTGGAAATTTCTTTCAACTTTATTCTCCCACATTATGATTTAATTAGAAAAATTCATGTTGCTTATGATAAAGAGAGAAGAGGTGAGCCATAGACCCTAGGAGTTTATTTCCACATGTTTAGCTGTTTTAAAGGAACACTTTTACTTTCTTTATTGATTGTTGTCTAGAAAGAAATTAGGCTTAAGTTGAGGTTGTTCATCTGCTACTTGGTTATTTGTCTTGGACAGAGTCAGTCTTCTGAATGTACAGTTCTTTAGGAATGAGATATAGGATTTCCCCAGCAATTTATAATGTTTATTCTGCTTCCATGTTATATACATATGTTTTTCTCATATTTAAACAAAATTTGATATTTAGTATATTATCATTTATGTGTTGAGTTTTATTTCCTTTCTGGTACCGGGATCAAATTCAGGACCTTGTGCTTCCCCAGCAGGCACGGCCTCCCTCAGTTACATCCTTGGCCCTGTACAATAAATTTTAATGTTAGTCAATAAATTTCAATTGCTGGTTGCTTTGCTTAGTATTATGGGAAGTGAATATAAGATTTATTGGAAAAATTAGACAAAGTTTTAATAAGTGAATTGTAAGACATAATATGAAACTAGTTTAAAATAGGTATTCTCTGTGTGGATATGGATGTTCAGAAATGATGGAATCCATAGTTTCAGACAAAGGAAAACTTTTTAATGCTGAAATGAAGCTGAGATTGGTATTGAAGAAAGAGGCGAAAATTAAAACCAAATACTAAAAAAAATTAAAACCAAAGGAAATAAGCAACATGACCAAGTGAGGCAGGGGTTGGGTTATAGAAGTTTAGAGAAATTTGGTATCAAAAGACGGAGTGTTCAGAGCACTGACAAAAAATAAAGCTGGAATTCTTTGAGTTTTTACATGAAGTATTTTGGTTTAACTTTTTAGAAAGATTAAGGACACAGCAAGTTGGAAGTTGAACTGAGAAATGCAGGGATGGGGAAGAAAGGAAATCAATCATGACTCACTGAAAGATAAAAATCTGAAAACTAATCAGATCAGTGGAACTCAAAAAAAAAAAAGAAAAGAAAATGAAATAGAAACAATTTTTCAGTTTTGAACTTAGATCAGGAACTGTAGTGGTGAACACAATAGAAAGAAGAAAGTTTATTGGATGAGTTGGTTATGGTGGGCAATTATTCCAGTTTTCAAAATACAGGGTTCAGGTGACTGTAAACTCAAAGAAAAAATGACAAGAAGGCAAGAGTAGGGCAAGATCATAGCCAAGGGAAACACTTCAGAGCTAGGGAAGTAAATTTTAGATCCATCCACATAAAAGAAAGAGGTGAATTCTTCACGGAAGTATACTTGGAAAACAGAGGATCAAAAGTAGAATGGCATTAGCAAAGCAAAATAACCAATGTTCAAATATCTGTTTGGCCTTCTAGTATCTGGCTTCCAAAACGAGAAAAGAAGAGGGACAAGATGAGAGGGAGATAGGCATGAGATAGTGAAAGAGAGCAAGACTCACAAGGAGTTGTCAACTTACTGATAAAGTGTAACACACTGTGCATTAGTATTCTTTACCTGGTTCCAGGTTGTGTGCTATATTTAGTTTTATTACAGAGCTCTGACTTCAATGTTATGTGCGTTGACTGTTCACTATTTTGTACTCTATCTCCCAAATGTTCTTTTTCATCTTACTCAAGAATTCAAATGAAGAGACATGCAAAATGGCCATGAGCAAGCTCCTTAGCAAACACCAGTGAAAACTGCTATCATCCTGACAAGCAGCAAAGTGTCCGCAGAGGGAGGAAGTTGTAGCCAACATGAAGAGTGGATGGAGGCAACACAGCTTCCAACCTGCAAGAGCCTGGGGCTTGCTTTTTATATACTTTCAGCCACTTGGTTTGTGGGGTATGTGAGAAATATATTTGTCAGAGAAAACTACCTTGTAATGAGTAATACTGAGATGATTAACAAAAGCTTTCTATTTTCTTCTTTTATGAAATATATTTTCCAACAGCTTATTTTGTGAAAATGTTCATTAGGTCTTAGCTACATGAGTCTAAGTGGTTTTAAGCATAAGAACTGCAAATTTCCTTCCATTTAACACAAAAGTCTATAATACATGGCAATATTAAATATAAAATTAAAAACAAAATAAAATATCTCATTACATTTGCCATTAGTGTAACATAGATCAAGCTATGGTGAGATCCCATCATACCCCAGTCAGAATAGCTGTTAGCAACAAGATAAAAAATAATAAATGCTGTGGAAGATGGAGGATAAAAAGTAGCTCTCCTACTATCTTAGTGCAAATGTAAATTTGTACAGAGCCTATAGAAATTAGTGTGAACATTCCTCAAAATAACTAAAATTAGTGCTATTGGAGCCTGCTACTGCACCTCTTGGACAGCATACTGTAGAGGTTCACCCATGTTTATAGGCGAGCCATGCACAACAAGTAAGTGTGGAAAGAGCCATGACATCCACCAGCAGAGGCAGGGACAAGGAAATACAGACAAGAGAAAGCTATTCCTTTATAAAATAGGGTAGAATCTTGTTATTTTCAGAGAAATGGATGGTAGTAAGATTGTCATGTTATGCATAATACGGTAGCATTAGAAAATTAAATATATTTTTTTTCTTATAAGCAACCTACAAAATAAGTGAATTAATACAAGCAACATGACAGCAAACTTAAAGTTAGACAGATATGAGTAAAGAGGGTCAGCAGAGGGAGGAGGAGGAAAGAAAAGAGTAAGAGAGATGAAAATACTCAAGTCTGTTATATTCTTGTACCTCTGTACCAAAATGAATGTGATCAGTCTACATTACTAAGAAGCATCAATAAAAATCCCATCACCAAACCCAAGTACTTTAAATGCAAGTAGTTTTAAATGATTGTTATTTAGTCTTCACATTTTTCAGGAATATCAGCAAAATGGTACATTATAATGGATAAAACTGGTATTTGAAATTACATATTTGGCTTTGAATTCAAATTCAGCTCCTGATTATCAGCAGAGAACATGCAGGACAAATTAATAACTTTCTAAAATTGTATTTTACAAGAATGGTGACTTTCCTATGCTGATGTTAAAGTGAGCAAGATGAGAAAATATATACAAAATGATTGACACAGAAAACAGAATTTTATATGTGCTTGATAAGTGATTTTAATTGTTATTTTCTCCACTTAAAATTTCCATGTAATGAATAAAGATGAAAAGAGAAACAAATTACTTCTTTTGCATACATCAAAATTAGTTTGGCTAATTTGACATATTTACATAAAAATTACTTTAGAATATTCCAAATTTGTGTTCTAACAGCATACTTTTTGTTGCAAGTTGCTTGAGAATTTAAAGTGAGAGCTCCATTAGAAACAGTTATTAAAAGTCTTGAACAATAACAAGCTTCTGATTAAGAAAATGTATTTATGTTGCTAATTGTAAATGTTTCAATTGGTTAATTTTAGATACTGAAGCATAATTCACTTTCAGTGAAATAAGCAGGAGCACTTTTGAAGATGGATACCATTAAAAACTGCAAGACTTCCCCTATGAAAGTCATTTATAAACTATAATGGCAGCTTAACAACAAAATAAATTTATTTTTTAAAATTAGAGATAATCTTTGTATCTCAGGAATGTTTTGAACATTACCTTATAATGAAGCTCTCACTGTATTACCTTAGAGTCATAGAAGTGGATATTGGAGCACTTAAGAATTCTACATTTTTAAGCAGATGAAAATATAGTTAATTTTAGAGGCTTATCATTTGCTAATGACACTGAATTCAATGCAATTTTAACCTGAATTTATGTGAAGCATATTTCCAAATCATTTTTAAAATACACTTTTGTTCTTAGGCATTTTTAAATCTCATGTTTCCAACATTTCTGAAGTCAAATCCTTAAACTATGAAAATTTCTAATCCAAATAAATTTTAAAAATACATAATAAGGGAGAGAGTTGTATGCAGAGTAAAGATCTTGTGCAGCACTGTCTGTGATTATTTTTCACAGCAGGCTCCCCTTTTCATTTTGTGTGAATTTAAAAATATTTGTCATCTTAAATAAAATATGTATGCATTTATAAATATTTAAAAATGTATTTAGTAAGAGAAACTATACTATAGCTTAAGTTAGAGGTTTGATGACTTCTTGATTCACAAACATTTAGGTTATTTATATCTACTAAATGATTGTGAATTATTAAAAATTCCTTTTAATAGATAATTTTATTGAATTTTAAAAAAATATCATGATACCATTGTCACAAAAGCATTGCTTCTTAAGGATGCACCTGGAAGCATTATCATCTTTAATAACTATCAGTGCAACTTCATTGTAAATTAACCACTTAGCAAAGAGCCTCAGAAAAGAACAAGAAATATTACCTGAATATATACAATAGATTTCTTGATCTTTATAATGTTTAAAATTAGTATTTGAAATTATATATTTGGCTTTGAATTCTGATTGAGCACCTTATTATCAGCAGAGATCACTCAAAATCCTGCTATATATTGGGGAGTTTTTCATGTAACAAATATTTCAAATAGAAAGATTTTGAATTAAACTATCTTTTAACTAAATATATGAAGATAAATATTTCCTGTTGATTAATGGCACACTTTTATAAAACAAGAACTAGATTAATTATAAAAATTAGATCTTACTTATTAACTACTGGCAGTTACATCCACTAGTTGGATATCTTGCCTTTCTGAGACTAAGAGAATTGTATTTAAAAGATGGCTTGAAACTCCCTAAAACATTTATATGAACTATCTCCATATAACAAGTGAATTAAATAGGTTGCTTTTAATTTGGGATGCTTGGAGCTGGTTCATCTTCATGGGTATGAGAGGAAATCATTTTTCATATATGTCGTTTGGCATTCTGCAGCATCTCTTTGGATTATCCATTGCTCTTATTTTCTAAGATCTCCAGGAAAAAATGACTTTGACCACAATTTATGACATGAAATGCTGTAAATCCATAGCTGTCTTTGTTCAGGTACTGAAGGGAGTCCAGAGTCTGTGCTTTAAGAGCACACTGCTTGAGTTACTCCCTTGTGGCAGATGGGTGACACCATGTTGTCTCTTTCATTCCAATCAGATCCTCAGTTCTGAGGTGGGCACAGTATCAGCCCCATAAGAGAGTATTTCAGAGGATCACTTGATGATAGATATGTTCAGTGACTGAGTTTTGGACAATGCAATGTAACCAGAAGCTTTGCTTTTGTCTTTTTAAACAGCTACTTTATGGGTCCTAAGAGATTTGATACTATAAAAGAATGCAAAATCTGTGGCTGGAAAATGAATATTTACCCTGCACCACGAGGCAGCACACTGAGACTTCTTAGAATAAACAGAAAGAGGAGCCTGGCACCTGGACAGATGTGAACCACCACATCAGAACTGTATTATCTCTTCAGAACATCTTTTTATCTAAGAAAGAATAATAAGCTTCTAGTTATTTAATGAACTGTAGTTTTTGCCATTGTATGCATATAAACTTAAAGCTTATTGATAAGATGCTCTTGTGCTGTTGATTTTCTCTGAAGCAGGACACATCAATTGTGAGGATTAATCAGGGCATCACAGATATCTATAACTACAATGCACACATCTATCTAGCTATCATAACGAAAGGTGTGAAAAATTTGAAAGAAGGCTGATATAGATTCCTCTGTGTTTTTAACAGGTATTTTAAAATGTGGTTCTTTATCCCTGTGCTATTGTCTCACTACAAGTGTGTATCATAAACCCAGTAGAATCTTTCAGGTTCATATTTAACTAACATTCTAAGAGCCCATTAGGTGTTTAGGCACATCTTGACTTTGAACACAAAGTGTTCACAATGCCCCTGTGGGGCCCATTAGATCAGTGCAGGCTGACAATGAATAAGAGGCTCAGAGGGACTGTGACACAGAAAGTGTCTCCTGGTGAGGGGCCGGACCTCCTCATTCCAGTCGGACCGTGTTCTTTCTACCAACCCCCAGAGAAGTGATCCTCTAGCTTTCATTTGAGTTTTCAGAGGAATGTTGGTGATAAGAACCATTCCATTCATACCAGTTTTGGAAAAAAAAAAAAAAGTTCCTATCAAAGTTCATTTAAACCAACCATTTCCTAACTTCTACCCACAATGTTACTTGCCTTACCCCGTCCCTGAGTCATCTAATGAGCCTAATTCCTCATTTGAATATATGAGGATGGTCATTCTAATCTCTTGCAAATCTCTCTGTCTATATGCAGTAATTCTAGTTGCTTTATCATTCTTCAGAGCTTATTGCTTGTATTATTCATTTTTCCAGTATGCATAATTGTAAGTAAAATCATAGTTTCTTTGTTGCTGACAGGATTACATGTTTACGTGATCTGTAAACACTTAACTTATAAAAACTATATTTCCATCTAGGTTGCCCATTTGTAAAATATAGATTTAACCCAAAAGAATATCAAAAAACCAATTACCTCATGAGTCCTTGTAAAACATGGCTTAATGTCCAGTGTCGTATTTAATAAAGCACTTGAGAAAATAATGGGCCTATAGATGACTATGAAAAAGAAGACCTATCACCTTAATAAAAATCACAATGTAATTCATTGATTAAATACATCTGCTATCCAAGAACCGACACTGGAGACTCTAGGGTATTGCTTCCTAACTGCCCCAAATATTTTTCCCCAAACAACTTATTTTCTAAGTTGTGGCATCTTTAGCCTTCTGTGTTGTAGCATTTGAATTTGTGATTTAATTTGTACCTTCTTCATGAGATTTTAAGTTATTTTCAACTCTTTTCAAATATGATTTTGGCTATGACAACTATGAGCTGTCTCCAAACACTGTGGAATCTAGCACCTCTGCTGATGGATCCTCCAAAGCTGTGCCAGGGCAAGTTCGTGCATGTATTGTATAAATCCATCCCAGATTTCATGCCCCTGGTCATCAATGTGCAACTCACTAACATGGGTTCTCAACTCACGCTGTCATCTGCCAGCTCTTCCTTCCCCCATCCCATTCCAATTTCACAAGCCAGTTTTATTGGAGCTATTGGCTCCAATAGCTTCAGAGTTGTCACCATCGAGAGACTATAATCTCTCGTACTATTTCTTACAAAATTATCTATTACTTTAGGAGCTGTTAAAGCCACATACGAGAGTTCTGACCCCCCCATCAGTTTATCTCGCCTCTTCCTCTCCCTCTAGGTGACCTGGCAGGAAGCTGAAGAGGATACACCTCGCTCTGCTGTGACTTGCATGTCCTCTGTTCACTGCCCTTACCATTTCCATCAGGCTCTCTCCTTCCTTCCCTAATCCATCCCAGTTGTGCTATTTTGCCAACACAGCCAGTGACAGTAGATTTTTAAGATAGAACTCTGAGAGCATTGCCTCTCTGCTCTACTCTGTCAGTTACTCCTCTTGCCACAAATATCCAGATACGTGCTGCCATCCGACGCTCAGCTAATGCTGCACACACAGCACTGGAAGTTCCTGTTGTTGTGCATTTTTCTCTGATTTCAAAGTCCCTAAGGGAGGGAAACGCATATACACACAGCGGCATCATAAGAGGGGTGCATTGGAAATTTTACATTTTTAAACTCATTTGATCTTCACTGAACTTCAAGAGGGAACTATAACCTTTAATAATTCACCTTTTCTATAAAATGTACCATACTACAATTTATTTAGATATCCACATAGATTTAGCAGATGATGTACAACCTTAATTTTTAAAATTTTCTTCATAGAACTCCACATGCACTGAGAAACAACTTGTGGTTAAAGGATTCAAAAGTGCTGCACAATTTGACTGAAAACAAGCTCAAGCATCTAAAAGCAATATGTATAAATGGTCTCTAGTGAGGTGAGGTTTTTAATATAGTACATTGCTTTAAAGAGTTATTTTCAACTTTAAAGCTAAACTTTCTATGAGAAAACAAAACAAAAAATAGTATTAGAACTAAGTGAAATATATAGTTTAAGCAGAGCACTTTATTAGTGTAATGTGTATTTGGGGAAATATTTTCTGAATACTAATTAGATAGCAGAAAAGAAATGTATTCTAAAACTAGAAAAGGTCTCACCTGTGCTTGTGCAGAACACAGCTCCTTACACGCATAAATTATCTTCTACACATATTGAAAAGAATCATGGTTGTAACAGAGTAACAAATCGCAATATAAATCTCTAGTCTTTGTTAGCAGCATATTAAGATTCCATAAGATGGAAATGATTAGAAAATTGTGAACTATTCTGCTGAATAATCTCATGAGCACTATAAAAGAATCTTGTATTAAAATCAAATTAATTTAATAAATATACTATGTGATCAAACTAAACAACCCTCATTTGACTTATATGAATAACACAGATGTAGAGTTCATTATGTAGAAAATTCGATGGATATACATAAGAATAGTATAGTTCTTACATAAGATTCTGTGTGTGAAGTATGATCACAAAATACAGTGAATAATTTCTTTAAAATTCCAGGAAAAACAGATTGGCATTAATCACCTCAAAATACTCATTACTTCAAAGGCGCTTATCCCATAGTTCTTGTTATTTTCAGAAGAAGTTCCAGTGATTCTCTTTTGTGGGTGTCTTTTTGTGGTTGTTTGGACTTCTTGAATTAACCTGAAATATTTATGGAAACTTCTGTCAAACAAAAAAGATTCTGGTGTGTGGTCATCCAGTTTATCCACAAGACATAGTAAAGTGTGGCTTCTGGCTCATCCCCAAAGTCAAAATGGCCAAGAAAGGTAAATGCTTTAAATCCATTCTGGGCATCCAGACAGCCATGGCCGTGCAACTAAAGACACTCAGGAAAAAGGGTTCCAGAACCGCCTGGGAAAGAGACAAGAGTGATGGGTGAGTGAGCTCAAGCGAGGAGGCCGATTCTCAGGTGGATTACTTGTAATGTTCCTTTTACTGTAATACTTTTAAAACTTCAAACCTTCACTCTAGTTTTTGATCACATCTCACATTTAGGTGAAATAATATTTTTAATTAATTTAGATGATCATACTCTTTCATGGGTTTTTAAAACACTTTAAAATCTTCCAGTATTGCTTTCCTGGGTTACCCCAAGGTCAGCATCTACGGTACTAACATATTATTTTCTTCCCACCATGACCAAACCATAAGCTCCATGTATGCTCCATGTATGTAGTTGCCATCTTTTGATTCCCAGAGCACTAATAAAATTGAAATTTTAAAACTGAGAACTTCAGTATGAGCAGGCCACCTTTAGTTCAGGTTGAGATTGACTTTTACAACACTGGTTATTAGATTTCCGAGTATACTGCATTTTCTCTCTGGTTTAAAAGGTACACTATGAATGTGATGAACTATAGGCTATGGACATATTAAAACCCTTTTCAATAAAATACCACTTCAATTCCTATTCTGAATTGGCTTTCCATGGCATTCTTTATTCTATTATTTTTGTTCTTATATATCTTGTCTTCCTTGAGTATATTTCACAACATTAATGTATTTTATCTCCCAATACTCTTGTGGATCACATTTATATTTTCTTTAATATTCCCTTGTGGTTTTATATTTATAGATAATTCCTTTATAATGCAGTTTATATGACATGTAAGGAACATATAAGGACTCTAGCTTTACTTTTTTCTGGTTACTAAACTCTGAGGTGCTCTGAGAGTGAAATATTCATTTTCTTCACTACTTCTGAAGCCAATGACAGTGATTAGCTGAAAAACTTCTACCCTTGTAAATTATAGCTTTATCTTATTAGTGACATCATATAACATGACAAATTATGAATTTGGAAAATCATTATTCGGTAAATGAATGCTTGTCAGTTGCACTGATGGCATATTAATCTTCAGGGATCAGAAGACTTAAAGAAACAGGGCGCACAGTACCAGTACCACTGTTTGGGGAGACTCTTCCTTTTGTACTGATGACCTTGTTCATCAAAGTGCTCTGTCCAGTGCACCAGGGAAAGACATCTCCACTCTGCAGAAAAAAACATGGTGTTTAGAAGCTGGTGAAAATCTTAAGGGAGAAACAATAGCTTTGGTTACAAATCTCGGTTTTACAAGAGCTGAGATTTATACATTCTATGTGCATAATTAATTGGAGTCAATCATTTGATTGCCAATATTTCTCCGGTTATGCAATATTAAGAAATATAGAGCACGTCAAGGCTAGAAGACCCTCCTTGTACATGAGCTTACCTAGACTCAATGGAATAGCACCCCCTCTTTCTCATCAAGGTGATGTTTGCTTCCGTATAGGTATAACTGCCCACACTCAGCACAACAGTGCCAGCCGCACTGCCCAGTACCTAACTAGGTGCACCTATTTACTGAGACTACTTTACCCCCGGGAGTGAGCAGCCTGTCCCCATCATTCTACCCTCTAAAACTAGTCATCCACTAAACCAAACATAATGCATGCTTTCATGATTTAGACTCAATCATACAAGATAGATAGACTAGTCAGGAATGAAAAGCAAAAAGAAATTCAACAACAACACTCACAAACACTGACTTCTGATTTTCTGCTTCTTTTGTACCTTTGCAATGCAATTTTTTTATTATACACTTCATGGTTCTCACCTTTGTAAAATGAAAATGTCACATGGAGACTATCAGGAGCAATGAGTACGTGATGAACACTGAAAAGATCTGAGCAAATGTTCTCCCTTGTTACAGATCCTGACTGATCTCTGGTGTTTTAACTGTATTCCCTACAAGATTCCTTCTTTGATTATTTTCCTATACAACTTAGATGTCTTCTCTCTACCTCTTGACATACATGACTGCTCGGATCTGGATACTCAGAGACAGTAATCTGGAGGCGAATCAGCTGGTAGAGGAGGGCAATCCATTTAACTTTTCCAAGAGTCCCCTCTTCTGCAGAGGAGGTCCCGCCATTTAGCAAACAGCATTTCCATGAGGATTAAAGTTAGCAGGGGTAAGAGCATTGCTCTGTTCCATAGAATTGATGACATGTGTAAGAAACAGCAACATTTTTCAAATAACCTGAAAGCAAACTTCTGAGCCTAGAAGATCAGTGATAATAAGTTTTGCCTATTTCTTCTCCTTTATAATTTGAGACTCAATCACCTTTTAACAAATGTTCTTGCTTCAAATAGCTACTTCTGCATAAAAAAAATAACAACCAGGAAGATCTCAGTAGTATTGTAAAATCAGGTCTTTCTCATTCCCATGCCTGTAGATAGTCTGTGGTTCAACAGATCAAGCTGGGCTGGGAGCTCTGGAAGGAGTGCAGTTTTCCTTTAAATATCTTTTAATATTCAGGGAACAGAGAGGTAAACAGGACCTCCAGAGATGGCAAAGAGCATAAGAGTAAGAGCACTATGCAATTTTTTGTCTCTTTTGGTAATATATGACTGGTTAAAATAAGTCATGTGACCCAACTTGAAGTAAGCAAGCAGGAGAGAATGGAGGATGGGCTTGTCCATGCAAGTATGTGGGCCTGTGTGAAAAAACATTTCTTAATCATGATATATAGTCTATTCCATTTATTGTCTAGATGTATGGAAAATTTCAAAAAGGTTTCTTGGGGTTTATCTTAAAATATGCATTTTATCTGTATTTCATATACATTGAAGAGCTAATGAAGTGTTTTTTAATTCCAGCTTGCAAACAACACACAAGGTTACTATATAGGAAAAGGAATAAGCTGAAGAAAAGTAAACTGTGGTGTGTGTGTAATGTCTCCAGTTCAAATTCTGTTTGGTTCTGAAATTAGAGAGTTTGTAAAACCTCCTCCTTCATCTTTTTAGTACTCTATAGGTAATACTGCCTAACTTCACTTTGGCAAAACTTATGCTTATATTATTTGATTGAGAGACTCCAAATTTTATCTATAACTTCCTTGGCATTGGCTATATTCCTACTCTTGCTATAATGCACATAAATCATAATATATAATTGATATATGTTGTGCATATATATTGAATATAAAATATTTTATACTCTGAATAATGAGTTGGAACAAATTTAACAGAAGTTATGATTGGAAAACCTATAATATTTGAAATTTATGACTTTTTCTTCCACTATTACTTATTCTTTTTATCTCATTCAAAGAACTTCTAAAGAGTAAGATTTCTAGATAGAAAAGGTGAAATATGTTAAGAATAAAAGCATCTTTATGACCTAAGACTTGTTAACAATCTTCACTTACATAAATTTTTCCTAGTACTTGTCATTTTGGGAAATATATAATTAGTCCTGGATGAGACTAAAATTATAGTAAGTAATGTAACAAAATGAAGTGACTCATTTTAAGAATTTATATTAAAATGAAAACAATGAAGAGTAAGAACAAATAATTTTGGCATGATTTATTTGTTCCAAATAACTTTATTTCAAAATCAGGGATGAGATTCTAGCAACAACAACAAAAAAAGAGCAGATTCAGTTGTTTATGTATCCAGTTCTTTATTGGAAGAGCAAGTAGAGAAGTTAAAGTTTATAGTTTAAAAATTGGAAATATTCTAAAAAGATAACATTATTTAATTGCACTGAAAATCAAAATGCTGCTTTGAAATGCACCATATTCTTTCATGGATATGCATAATATCTGTGTGAAATTGTGGTTGTGTTTGGGAAAGGAATTTTTTTTTTTTTTGAAACTCTCTGAGGCACCAGTGTAAAAGAAAAATCAAACCCAAGCAACTTCAAAAGTTTTCTCTGTTCATTAAAATGAAAAATCATAAAAAGAATCTAGCCTGAATCAGATAGGTCAAGAAATTGTAATTTCAAAGCAGAAAATCATAAACACTTTGTATTACTGACCATTTGACTAAAGCTTTCAGCAGATAAAGGAAAAATAGTGCTCCTAGAGATAAAAAGCAAATCCATCACACGTAGAACATTATTTCCCATTTTCTGTCCTTGTTATGATTTATCTCTCATAATTTATTTCAGCAAATGAAGTAAAAACATATATTGTAGACCAGGCTCTCTAAAGAGTTTTCTCAGGAACTCATATACCTTGAAAACGAAGTACTTAAAAATGAGTTACTATTATGACATATTTTTTGAAGAAATTTTCCACAAAGTTAAACAAAATAGTCTGAATAGCAGTCTAAGCAATTCTGTCACATAAGATTGTTTATCTCCATTACTAAGCTGATATATTTGTTTATATTATATATGCATGAGTATGTATGAAAATAATTTTAACATATATTATCAAAATGAAATTCTAAAGGTGAGCTATTCTTAATCTCCCACTGTTAAGTTACACAGACAAGGTAGAGAGGATACAAGGACACTTCAGAAGAATATTCAAGTCTGTGTTTACATTTCAAGTGTAGTTAGGGCTTGGAGTGCATACTTCTCCCCAAAACAGCAAGCTGTGTACATCAAGCATATATGGATCTTTACATACCAATCGTACCTCCATGAAATATTTTTTATTAAAAAAATCCTAAGACTTTATGTCATGAACGTATATGGTTTCACGTATGGTCAAGCTTAAATAAAATTTACTTTAAAATGATGCCAGGAACTTGGATGGAAAGCCAAAACATAGCTCCACATAAATTTCATCATCTTCCAATATACAGATAAAATGTTTCTGGTACAAGACAGTAAGTAAACTAAAACATTCCCTTTTCCCATGCAGCCCCTTAATATCCTTCCTATGACGTATAATCCATAATTATTTGTTTACTCATTTTCTCTGTCTCTTCCTTTCCTGTATTCCTAATTCTAGCACTTGCCAGACATTCCAGAAATATGTGCAGGGCTGGTCACTCGAGAGATGCAGATGAAAACAACACTAAGATTTCCTCTCACTCCACAAACAATGGCTGCTTTGCCAAATTAACCAGCAACAAATGCTGATGGGGTGCAGGGAAAAAGGAACTCTTCTCCACTTTTGGAGGGAATGTAGACTTGTGCAACCCTTGTGGAGATTCCTCAGAAAACTAGAACTAGAGGTCTCATTTGATCCTGCTATTCCCCTGCTGGAAATATACACTGAATAGTTAAAAAGAATCATAGCGACATATGTACACCCACGTTCATAGCAGCTCAGTTTGTGAAAGCTAAATCTTAGACACGACCCAGTTCTCTATTTCTTTGCTCCTTTTGTAGATTTCTGCAATATTCCTCCATCTTGCACCTTTGGTATCTGCTCCCACTGACTCCTTCTTCCATCCGGGAATGTAGACAGGGTTACTTTCCCACAGCCTCCGCAGAAGGCTTTGTAATCTCATGTTCTGTTCAGGTTATTATTCAGCTTCCTCCCCCCACATCTTTTGTTTTTTATTTTACTACTTACTCCACATATGGTTCCTCTTCCTTTTTCTTCCCACAAAAGCATTAGTGGCCTCCATCTCTACAGGACTTGTGACTGTTCAGAGTTCCTTTTTGTCACTTTCCTGAAACTGTTTGACAGATGTTAAATGACAAAACCTCTCATTCTTTAGTTTTCCAGATAAATTTATAGAAGGTTTTGCATTAGTAGTTCTGAAAGACTCAGTACTGAGCCAGAGAAGCCCTGCAATTTCTCTGGAGACTCAACACTATGGAACGGTAATTTTCACTCACAAGGTGGACCCCTGGGCATCAGTAGGAGTTGGAGCCTGGCAGTGGGAGGTATGTGGGATACTACCTTTGTTCTGGGCTTAGCTCCCCCATCTTTGGTATTTAACTTCTTCCATCAAGCTTCCATCAAGCTGCTCTAGAAGTTATCATTCCTCTGGATGAACACGAAGAACCAGCTGGAAATGTTCAGGGCCCAGATGTAGAAATGGTGACTGTCTTTTGGCTCCCACATCCATGACAGGACTCAGTTTTCTGGTTATGTTTAATTGTAAGATGAGGCTGAGTGTGTGCTGTAGCTTTAGGCCAAGGAAGAAGAAAATCCATTTAGAGAGATAGCTACAAACTTCTACCACATCATCTTACATAATATTTTTTCTTGGAATATGAGATATTTTTCTCTTTTGTTTTGTTTTATTTTATAATTTTCTTATATACTGGGTAATCTTAACCAGTGCTTGCTTTATTTATCTTTTTACATCAGTGAAATGAGATATGCTTTTAATAAGCTCATTTAATTATGTGGATTTAAATCACATGTATGCATAATATTTTGTCTCTCTCTGGCACTGACTTACTCTTTATAATACAGAACCCTGTGACTAGTTGCTGACTGAAAGAGCATCCATTACAGATAATCTTAGATTCCTAACACCTAATACAATGCAATACACACCCATCACCTTATCATTCATTGATAGTTTCTGCTCGAGCTTGGGACACAGAAATTGTTCTTCTCCTCTGTTTCACTTCTGTATTTAATCTACTTCTACTGGGTCTTCTGTCACTCTGAGAAATATAAATGGTATTTTTACTTTTACTTTCCTAATGACCTCCGAACTCAAAAATCTTCATCCTCTCTCTGCCTGATCTGATAAACTTTCTATACTGCTGTATGAATTTTCCTTTGCTACTACGAATTTGATCATGATCTTCTTTAGCATCAAATTCCAATTATTCTCCATAAAGGAAATTCAAACTCCTCAGTCTGATAACTGCATTGATTAATTAGCTTCTCCTGATACCTAGCCCTCCTCTTCATGAGTGAAGATGTTCTTGTGGCTTTGAAGTAAACAAAAAACTCTAGCATCTATAGAGAGCTTACTATGTTCCAGGAACTATGCTAAGAACTGTCTTACTGTACTGTAAATAGTCAATTATTTTGTTAGCTATGTAGGAAGATATCAAAGCTTACTTATCAAAATTTATACTTTTAGGTAATGCTGGAGCCTGCTATGTAATTTTATCTCAAAAAAGAAAAATAGAGGACCAAGTAGAAAATTTCTATTTGATCTCAAGTTTGTCTAACACCAAAAAGCACAGTACTAATTACATTTTATTTTATTTGTTCCCCATGAAACTTTTATCTTGTGGGAGTGGTAGTGGGGAAGAGTGACCCATAATAAAAGAAGAAAAAATGCAAGGAAAATGGTCACTTGAAACACTCTCATATCTGGATATTTAAACCCAAAGAAGTTTATTTATAGATAACACTCAAGATTTTTTGAAGAGAAAATAACATTAATTGAGATACATAATTTGGAAAAAATAGATGGCACAGGTGGGAAATTGGCATTAAATAGACAAAAGATGAAAAAAGAGAAAACCAGTTATTATAAAATCAAGGGAAAATGATAGTAATATTACAGTTAATGTCAAATTATACATAATTGTGATATCATCTTCCTGTGAAATGAATACATCTTGGCCCCATAGACTCTTTTCCAGCTTCTCACAAGACATTATTATTTTAGTATTATGTATTATGTTTTTAAAACCAGATATCACTCTTCTCATTCCATCTACACAAAAACTACATAAGGAAAACCATATCATCTTCATTAGCATTAACAAGTTCAAAAACTACAACAGTGATATAAAATAATAGTGTGATTAAGTCACCATGCTGTGGCTTCATTGAAGTTTTCAGTTTGATATAAGTTTATTTAAGATATATTCTGTCCATAGATTTTTAAAATTTGAATCTTTATTGATACAGGGGAAAATAATGTGATGTCTATAGATTCTTAATCTGTGTAAATTTAAGTAAATCTTGATTTTCTTAAGTTTGAATTCTTGTAATTTGGATGAATAAATTTCATTATTTCAGTTTTATTGTGACATGATGTTTTTAATTTTCTTCCTTCTAATTACTTCAGTATTCACTGATTTCACTGAATTACAGGAAAAGTGATAACTGCCTGGTGTTTGAAATGATACTTTTGGCAGTGAGGTGAGGAACAGGGTTGAGCATCTATTGTCCTTGGACAATGGTCTCCAGAGAGAAGAGAAGATGCAAGGAAAATACTCTATTTCAGTATCTATGGATATCTCAGTAACACAATTGCTCAGTTGGCCTGTTAGCTTGCATGTCATGTTGAGGTCGGCCTTTTTAATGTTCTGCATTGTTTGGGATTTTCAGGGATGTGCTTGGATGTGCAAAGACAGGCAGAACATTTTCAGTGCTGAAACGAACCTCAGACACGACACACATTAAGTCTGATTTATGTTGCTGCTGGTCTTTCAAGGGTTTCTTTCACCTCTTTTTCTTCCTGTGTTTCACAGGTCAGCGTCCTGACTTCTTACATTGTCCTGCTTCCAACTCTCTTGTGACCCTGATAAACCTAGTAATTATCCACTCTGTGAACATTGCTTTCAGTTAGGTCCTCTGATACACCCTTTATAGCTACCACTTGACGTAATCCTCACAACAATCCAGAAGTGTTGATACTATTATCCTTGAAGAAACCAGTTCAAGCAGGCCACATGCCTTGTTCAAAGTCATGCCATCTTCAGGTGGCAAAGCCTGTCTAAAAATCCTTTTAACCCAACCCAAACTCTAGGATACATTTAAAAGTCAACTAGGACTTAAGTAAGAACTGTAGATAAAGTTGTTCAGATATGACAGAACAGGTTTATAAGGAAGAAAAATAGGCTAAGGCAGTTGATAGTTTGTGATTTTTCCTGAGAGACATATTTTGCTGTACAGGGCCATCCTGGAGAAAATGGAGAATCTACCAAAGTTTATCTTCAGCTACTGAACTGTCTTTTATTGACTTATCTACTTATGATTCTGTGACAGCCAGTGACCTTATGCCACCCAGGGTTTCTCATGTCATGATGGACAGTGTTCAATAAACTCTTTTTTCTTAAAGTGTAATGTAAGGCTTCATCTCTTTGACCTTTTAAAAGCAGACATTACATCATCATAGGTGCTAACTTGAATGAATTAATCTCAGAGTGAGATTTTTTTATGCTACTGTGACTGATGGTGAAAGATGAATTTGGGGCCTTGGCTGTGGCCCTGCCATTTCAGTCACCCCTGGGCATGATCGGTACTGAGGCTGAGACTTCCTATCACTCCTTTAACTACAACACGCTTTTTGGTGAATACTTGCTGCTGTTTCACTAACATCACTATGATCTAATCACATACTTTCAAGTTTCACTGGTACCAGAGAAATATTTTACTGGAGAGCATTTAAGCTAATACAAAACAACTGCATTCCTTGTTCTTCAGAAAATGCCAACCTAGGGGCTGGGGAGTTAGCTCAGTGGTTCTGGCGCCTGTCTTGCAAGTGCAAGGACCCATGTTCGATCCCCGGTAACCACATAACAATACTGTTAGTGGAGTCTCACGCCCAGCAGCAACAGTACCACATACTACAGTGCCGGGTGTGGTGGCTCACGCCTGTAATCCCAGCACTCGGGAGGCAGAGGCAGGAGGATTGCTGTGATATGAGTTGGAGGTTGAGCTCAGGGTCATCCTGAACTACAAAGCGAGACCCTGTCTCAAAAAACCTTAAAAAAAAAAAAAGAAAATGCCAACCTAAGGAAGATTTGTCTCTAAAAGGTAAGTGTCTAAACAAGTTCAGCATCAGTTCATTTTGAATTTATTGTCTGTAGTATTTTGAGATTTGTAGATGGAATAATTAATAAAAAATGACTATTTTCCTCATATGTCTCCTTGTATGTATAAATGATTCAAGGTGTGTATATATATACATACATATATATACATATATATACATATATATATATACATATATATATATATATATATATATATATATATATATATATATATATATATATATATATTCTCCTTGTTGGTATCCTAAGAAACTAAAGATAGTGAAAACTTACACAGAAGCAACTGCTTGTGTTCCAATTCAGTATCAGCAAAATGAATGGTGTGAGCCAGATGTTGTGCCCCGCTAGGTAAAGAGATCAACTTTGTCATGAGACTAATCTAGTTGCATCTGTAGTTACAAATAGGAAATGGAAAAGAAAATAATTCCCTAACTGATCTTTCAAAGATATGACAATTGCATTCTGTGCCAATGAAGGGAAATGAATCGTCATCTATGTAAAAGAGCTTTTGATCCTTCAGAATATGTTTTGAAAAGAGACAATGTTATTTGCAAACATCTACAGAAAACACAAATCAAAAAATGGCCTCTGTCACTCCATGTAATGTATGTAACATATCACACCTAGACCTATGGAAGCACAGAGGTCTAGCCCTGGTCAGGTATTTCCCATTTCTACTTTTCAGATCTTGTAGCTAATTCCATGTCATTTATAATGTATTCCAACATTGTTAGTAACAGACAGTGTCTTTTAATCAATGAATCTGAGTTTGAAAGAAAAAAACAAGTTTTGTTTTTAAAATTTATGTATAGCAAAAATATACTTTTGGGCAGCTAACATTAGCCTCACTGGCAATGAACCTGATTCCTGCCTCTGTGGGAAGGTAATTGGAGTGGGGGGAAATGTGATTAGGATTTTGCTTTTAGAAATCAGAGGGACTGAACTTCTCTCTGTCCTTATAGGAGACATTTATAAATCTGAAAGAGCGAAAGTGCAGGCCAGCAGGTCTACCTCATTGTGATGGCCTGGGCAGAAGCTGTGTCCAGAGCCCATGCTTGCCAGACTCAGAAGCCCTGTTAGTGGCTTCTACAATTAGACAGAAAAAGAGAGACCAAGAGAACTGGAGACTGGAAAGTGGAGTCGCACTGGTGGGTAACACAGGAGGCAGGGTGACCAGGAGCTGGGCAGAGGGAAGATGGCATAGAACCTCAGTCTGGGCAGAAGGCTGAATGAAAAGCAAACAAACAAAATCCAAGTGGCGGAAGGCCCTTAACAAAGTGGCCTTCCTTGAAACAGGTACATTGTTCATATAGCCACAAATTGAGTTGTGTCAGAAATATTTTCTTAACACTAAAATGTTCTTAATTTCATAACTTGGGAGATGAGAAGATATTCCCTGAGTTGTTTCTGTTTCTCAGGAAGCATTGTCCTGGGAAGGAACTTGAGCTCTATGTCATACTACCTAAGTACACTTACTCCATTATGTCTGACCTTGAACTGTCCATGTTTTTGTGTATCTGTACAGACGTTTGACACAAGTAAATATGCTGAACTATGGGCCTAGAGATGGAGTGACAATGACGTTGTTCATTCAAGTGGAATGTTGTGATGAGCCATCTAAAGTAAGTTTTTCTCAGAATGTGAATTCCCTTCTATGTTGTCCTCGGAATGAGTAATTTGTCTTTTCTCATTGTCTCTCCTGACCTGTGTTGAAAATGGCCTGACTTCTTTCTGCACGATATCATTCACATCCCAAAGATGAGGCATAAGCCACTGTCGATGGTACCTTTTCTCCATGGGCACTAAGCCTTTCATGCCCTTTTTCTTCAAGGGACCTTCTGTCTCATCTGCCTTTATGAGAGTCACCTATTAGCTCTCAGTTAGAGAAGTGACATTGAACTAATAGCATCAAAGTCTAAGTCAGAATGAGTTGTACCTACTATGTTTACAAAGGGAACTCTTCATGTGGCAGAGAAAGCAATTTTTTTTTTTTCTCAAAGTCATTTACTACCCAATCTCCAGCCAGTTTCTCCCAATGCCTTGGATTAATTGGAGACAGGCCCACTGGCTACTTACACACCATAAATTGTCTCTAAGTCTTTTCCCGTCATGATCAGTGATGGCATCTAATCCCATACAGTAAATATTTAGAACTTCCACCAAATTTTTTTTTCCCCTCCACTAACTTGGACCTACCAAGAACACAACAGGATGAATTTCTTCCTCACTTTGAAATTTCCTCTTGGGATGTCATAAGCTAGTAATAGAGAACCAAAGAAGGAAGGAGAGGGTTGAGAGCCATACACAATGGACACAGAAGCCACAGTTTTTTTGTTTTGATCACCCTGGCACAGGGGAAAATTTTAAGGGAATTCTTACTGTTGAAGCCATGATGAGCTTCCCAGACACAGCCTGCACTGGGGTTTGTAAGAATGGATCATGTTCCCTGGCTCTTTGACAGCCCCGATCACTCAGATCTCCCAGGAGTCTGTCAGCCATGACAGGACAATTGTGTTTTACAACTCTTCTATGTGTAGGTGTGTGTGTGTGTGTGTGTGTGTGTGTGTGTGTGTGTGTGTGTGTGTGTGTGCTGAAAACACATTTGATTGCTAACAGAGGGAATTTACTTCCTGTATTTCAGCCCTCTGCTCTGGTGCTATGTGCCAGTGCCACCACGCTTCCCCTCTCTGTCTCTCCCAGGTATGAGTTGCCTGGTTCTGATGCTGCATCACTTTAAATAGGTTCTCCAAGCGTTCAGGTGACAAGCTCAAGTTTTCTTTCATGGGGCCTCCCTCTCCATCATGGTGAGCAAGGGAAGGGACAGTACTCTGACAGCTCAGCACAAGGAAAGGCTGCCTTTGATCGTTAGCTTTGCCTTTAGCCTCACAAACTATTGTACTGGCCAGAGATAGGTAGTTAGACAAAATTTGTCCTTACCTACTCTTGCATCTACAGCAGGACCCCTCAAGCTGGCAAATTTGTAGAGAAAGGAGATTTGCTTTGTGGGCTTCTCGAAGCTGGCAAGTTCAAGAGCGAGACCATAGCACATGCAGTCTGGGGAGGGCTCCTGTCTGCTGCTGAGACAGTGGCTTCTTGCTGCCTCTGAGACAATGGAAAGGAGCAAGAGAGGTCAGGTGCTGTGCTCTCCTGTGGCTGAAGACATGAAAGGGATGGAGAGGACCAGGGCACTTTCTGAAGTCTCACTTATAAAGGAATGAATACTCTTCCCACAGGGAGTGCTCTTATAGCCTGGTCTAGCATTAAAATTTCTTTAAATTTTCTATCTATTTTTTATTTTGTGGAACCAAGGATTGAACTCAGAACCTTGCACTTGCCAGCAGTTGGTGGCACTACTGAGCTCAACTCTGCTCCCAGATCCAGCAATTATTACCATCACCTCCAAGTTGAAGATGCTGTGTATGAATTGTGAAGGGCCTCATACATTCAAACCAGAGCCGTGTGTACAGCTATCTGACTTTTGCTCTACCTCATGCATAAGTAATCTGACTTCCCACATTGGAAGTAGCTGATAGCTACAGAGCTACAGAGGCAGTAAAATACTTAAGGAAAAAAGCAGCAGAAATTAGCAAAGAGAGAATGTATGCTGGCTAGAAAACATATGTGACTCATTGATTGAAATTTACTTAACAGTGGTTCTATGTGATGTGTGACCTTAAATTTTATCATTTCCTTTTTCTTTTTTGAAGGCTGATACTACTAGTGGAACACAGGGTGTCATTCATACTAGACAGATGTTCTATCATTAAGCTACACACCAACCTCCGCTACTTTTAAATATTATTTTGAGACTGGATCTTTCTAAGTCACACAATCTGGCCCTTGTGATCCTCCCACTTAAACCAGCCAGGTAGCTAGGATGACAGGTGTGCACCACCATGCTTGGCCACAGAGGTTCTTTTTAATGCTAGAGCTCAGTGCATCCAGATCTGCCTTTGCCAGTGGTAAGGAGTGAAGGTGTGCAGCTAGTTTTTCCACAGCATGAAGCAGAGGCACACTGCTGACTCTTCTCCCTTTAGTGACCCATGGTCTACAAGTTCCAATGCTCCAACTTGCCTTTAGTTTGCTGCTTCAGAGACTGTCAATCAGTGTATCACTTATGAAAGCAATGTATAGCACTCAGAATATGTGTTGAGATCTTAAGTTAGAGAAGGTCTAAATATTACAAATGTCTTTAGATCTCTTCAAAGATGTCATTTCTTTCTCCTTTGCAGGTGAGGAAGATTTAAAAAAGTAATAGCCTTCCTATAGCTAGGCACTATTATTCTTACTGTGAAGTTTCCCTTATGACTACATCCCCAGAACTGAATGAGTGAAAATGAATAAACATAAATATATATTGCACATTAGCCACGCATTCACTCCCTAGTTGATTCTGAGTTTATTGAATCGATTGAGTGCATTGATTCCTCATCTATTTTTATTTCTCTTTTAAAGATAAATAATAAGTTCTGCATTCTGTGTATTTGTCTGTTTAGAATGTATACATGTTCTCTTTTGATTTTTTTCTACAGTAAAGGGATGATATCAGTGTAGAAGGACCACAGTTTGAACAGACACTGAGCCACCCATGAGTGTCAGAGGGGTCATTCATCTCCCTGTTGGGCAGCTGAGGGCGTCACACAGGGTCCTGTACCATAATATATACATATTATATATTGTATATATATATACAATATATATGTTGTAACCCATAAAATATGGATTATATAATATATATATTATATAATATATACCATATATATTATACATTATAATATATAATATATACCATAATATATTATATATTATATATACAATATATTTGTTGTAATCCATAAAATATGGATACATACATAAAATATAAATACACATTATATAATATAATATATATAATATATATTATAATACATATAATGTAATAATATAATATATATATTCCATATTTTATGGATTACAACCTGCTATTTTGAGTGTTTCCCAACGACTCATGCACTAAGTACTTAATTGTCAGTCTGTTGTTCCACTGGGAAGTCATATAAACGCCAACAAGTAGACTTCATAGAAGGAAGTGAGGATACTCAGGCTGTGCCCTTGAAGCACACTGTGGGGTCTCAGCTCCTTCCTGGCTCCGTTTTTCTTGCCAGATATTATGAGACTAGGTCTCTGCCAACATTCTCTCTTGCTATAATCTACTCTAGTACCACAAGCCCAAGACAGTAGGGCTGAGTTATCGTGGACAAGAAACTCTAAAACTGTGAGCTAACACAACACTTTTTCCCTATTAAATTCATCACACCAGGTATTTTGTCACAATAATGAAAAGCTGACTATACCACATGACAATATAAAATTAAGTGCATGATTACTTCTCATCTAATACTTTAATTAAAACCACTACATTTCTATACTTTTACAAAAAAATTTCTGCATGCAGAAAGTACATACAAGAAGCCAGTCATTACAGAACACAGGGATGATCCTAGCATTCTGGGCAGCTGAGGCAGGAACATTAAATTTCTGACTAATCCTGATAATTTATCAACTTAACGTGGCCCTATTTCAAAATAAAGATGTAAAAAAGACAGGCGATGTTTCTCAGTTTGAAGTCCCCAGATCAATCTCTGTGCTATATGATAGAAAAGAAAATTATATAAGAAAGTACTTAGGAGTCACCTAAATAACAAATGTTGTATTTTAATAGATATACAGAATTATTTAAAAATTCAAATTTACACAAAATATGTAGAAGAAATTTTAGAAATTCTGGAAAGATAATTTGTTCTTTGTCTGAAATCCTCTAATCTGGGCCAACACCTGTATCACTTGCACCTAAAGCAAGCCCTGCTGGCTGTTGGAGATGTTATCTCAGGATGATGATTGTGCTCAGTTACTGGTTACAGGTACAGGATGCTAAAGTCTTTTTCTGTCTTTGGCAGAGCAGAGAAACTCCTGAGGTGAGGCCTGAGGAACTATAAATGAGGGCAGCTGAACTCCTTCCCTTTAGGTGAAAGGAAGAGAAAAGTTGACAGAACTGGATATAGACAGAGTAGACAGCTGCATACAGTACCAGTGCCATTTGATTTGAAATCTTTTGTGCAAGGCTATTTGTATTGTGTCTCCCTAAATCTCACTTAGCTGTGGTCCAGCAAACGTGAAGCCTAAAATCCAAGCTGGCGCACTGGCATCTCTGTTTGTCATCAAAATTTGGAACTGTATCTTCAAGCAGAAAAAGAGTATTTTGGAAAATGCTTGAAACGTTGTCACAGTGCATACAGGCAAAGCTCCAAACAAATGATCTCAGCACTTATGTGTCCACTTTTCGTGAGATGAGAGGCTGAAATCAAACATGTGTGAACTGTCTTCCATTGTGCAAACACATTCTTGTAGTGAGAATTTGCTAGACCAGCTCTTCAGTGGAAGGAAGAAGTTAAATTTTAACAGATTGAGGCATTCACTTCTACATTGGAAGTGCTTAATTCATCATCAAGAAATAAAGTAAATAGAAAAGGTAGCAAAATTCAAGCATATCAGCAGTTCTCAAATAGAAATAATATTAACTGACAGTTACTGTGCATTTATTATGTGCTTGGGAATGCTCCGAACACTTGACAATCATTAACTTATTTAAATCTTATAAACGAATATAACTGGATGTCAAAGGTAGGTTCGTCCTTTTTCTTAGTGGCTATCTTTTGGCTAAGATGCTTGTTGTAGGTCAAGGTGGGAATATGCTCCTGATAGAGGATTAGGTTAAGGGGAAATATGCTCCTGATAGAGGATTTCAGAGACTGCTGGACTTGAACTTGGAAATCCATTTCCACCCACCATTCTGTAATGATCATCTCCACTTCCTTAGAACACAGGAAAGGGGAATCCAGGCAAAGTCGTGGATCTGCCCCCTGATTTCTCATCTCTAGTGGGCAGAAGGGAGTCAGTCAATGGCTAGAGAGCACATTTCTCATCCCTCCTGGGCGCCTTTTAGTAAAACAAAGTTTATTTTCATTCTTTACTGGGCTTGCCTTTTGCTAAGTCTGAATTCATGGCAGAAGACAAATATCTTTTCAGGCTTTCCTTACTGCCTTCCCTCCTTCAAAAACAAACAAAACAGAACAAAACAAAACAAAACCTCCAAAACAAACAAACAAAAATAACACGAAGTGATTGGAGGAAGTCTCTGCTTTTAGGGAATTCTGATTTTGTCCTGAACATTTGAGAGCTACAGGGTTGGTCCGCCTAACAGCAAACTGGATGAAAGGAAAACAAACAAACAAACAAAACAAAACAAAACAAAGCAAACAAACAAACAAACAAAAACACCCAAAATTCCAGTGGGCTCAGCTGCACACCTATGCAGTGTCCCTGGGCACACTTCTGCAGTTGGCGTCAAGGCAGGCAGGCTTCAGTCCCGTGGGCAGAGTCTAATGAAGCCCCCGGAGGTTCCAGGCGTCCCCACTGCGCACCTATACACTGTCCCTGCGTGCACTTCTGCAGTCCGCGCATAGAGGCAGGCAGGCTCTAGCCCGGGCACCGCTTTATTGGCGCTGCCTGAGGAACAGTGGGCTCAGCGAACACCTATATAGAGTCTCTGGCAGGAAGCCTCCAGCCAGCGTGGCTTCAGTGATGCTGCTTAAGGTTCCAGCAGGCCCACCTATTCACCTATACCGAGTCCATGGACCCGCTTCCACAGTGGGCATAGAGAAAGGCATAGTCCAACCCCAGCGCTACTGTGATAGCCCGGTCTGAGGTTTCCGTGGTCTCCCTGCGCTCCTATGCAGTTTCCCTGCGTGAGCTTCTGCAGTGGGCCTGGAGGCCTGCAGGCTCCCTGAGCCACTGCAGTGGCGCTGCCTGAGGTTTCAACAGGCCTGCCTACTCACCTGTACAGAGTCCTTGGGCGTATGTTTGATATTGTGAAATAGAAAATATTTAAAACGAAAGATGGTGTAGGGGTAAATAACAAGGGGAAAAAGAATGTGACAGTAATACAGAAAAAACAGAAACAAAGACTATGTATATAGGGGTGGGGTGTTGCAGGGTGGGGGAAAAGGGGAAAAATGAGAATCAAACCATGTCATATTATGGTACAAACTATCAATGTTGTATGCGATGATGATGTGTATTCATAATGTACCAATAAAGATTTAAAAATTTAAAATTTTTAAAATTTAAAATTAAAACAAAACAAAACAAAACACTTTCCGTGTGTTGATAATTACTGTAACCCAGTCTCTGGAGCAGAATAAAATGAAAATATTCTCAACAACTTAAATCTTTTCTGTTCATTTATTTATCTTTTTTCACAGCTCCAGTTTAGAAAACTGAAAGGTACCAATGCTGTCTTTCTTTTTATCACGGACCACCAGAGTAGGAATGAGTTCCCCAGCTGACTCCACCTGCCTGTTCTGGCCTCTCATTCCTGTTCTAGTCAGTGGAGGAAATTTGATAACAGCTAGTATAATTTTGGATGATATTGAAGTTACTGTGATCCTGTATTTCTTGTCATTAGTGATTTTGATATGTAACAATAAATCAAAGCCGTCGTGCTCGCAGTGGACTCCTTCATCGTAACTGCCCCCACCAAAGACACATCAAACTAGCTGCCCTCTTGTCCCTGCATCTCTGGAAATGGCACTCGGATTGCTCTTTTCTTCAATTCCTGGTGAGGTTAGCAGCATGAGTTATATTCTAAATAATACCTTTTAGTGAAAGCATTTAAAAATAAAGTTTTAAAAAAGTCTCTTAATTTACTGCAGTTACACCTGGCATACTGTACATTGAGCCAAGCACAAGAATAGCATCATTTGGAGTCCTAGAATTGTATGTTATATATTGTGAAATAGAAAATATTCAAAGTAAAATAGGGTGAAGGGGGAAAAATAATGAGATTATAACAAAAAAGAAAGGAAACAAATTTTATGTATATAGGGGGTGGTAGGGTGGGTAAGGCTATGGGAAAAAAATGAGAATTAAGTTGTATCTTATACTGGTACAAATCCCCATTATGGAGTGCAATCATGATGCATATATATAATGTACCAATAAAGACTAAAAAAAAGAATAGCATCATTGGTAAGAAATAAAAATCCAATTCTAGACACAAAACAGTGTAAGTTCAGATTCATGTTGAGCAAGAAGTGTTCCAAGATGCACAGGGCCTCCCAGGTCTGCATTGCTGGATCTGGATGCTGGGAAGGGACCTGAGAAGCTACACATTAGCAAAGAAGTTCCAGGGTAGGTCAGAGCTAAGCAAGCCTGAGTGCCAGTAGTGTTGACTGCACATTCTAACTTATTTCTTCATATAGGGGACTCATCCCCTCATTACAATCATCAGGATCTGTTTTGAAAGGGCTTACCATTTAATTTATTTGCATCTCATCTGCTGATGATATTCTGGATGTTACTTTATTTTTTGCCTTCACTACAGAAGTTACTTTTCAGTTGGTCACTCTGTTTTTATTTGGACACCTTTTCCACAGGCTCAATTAATTGCCCTCATCACCAGCCTCACTCCGATTCCATCATCCCTTCTCCAGAAACAGCCGGTGGTATAAATTTTAAAAGAGAGATCATAGCACATCATTCCCTTCTAATCCTGCAACAACTTCCCATTAGGCTTAGAATAAAATTTCATATTATCTATAGAATCTGCATATTTATGTGACAAATAATCATGAAGGCCAACTTGGGCAGATTAAGAAAGTCCTAGCCAATGAGTGAAGCACACTTTGGGATGGATCTGTAGGGTGGGAAACTCACAAATATGACTGGCATGTGGGCCTGCAAAATGAGAGACAGACCCAATAAAATGGTGGCTGGTATCATCCAATAAGCTTACAGCTTGGATATAATAAAAGGGAAAGAAGGAGGAAGTTGGTGCACAGGTTTAAAAGGGTAATTCTGTCTGAGCAAGTGCATCTTGTGTGTCTGCTGTTGAATCAGCTGCCAGTGTCTTCAGCCTTCCAGTGGGGATGCATACCACCAAAGAGCCCAGACCTTCAACCTTGGACTGGACCTTTATCTTTTATCTGTCTTGTTCTGCTTCTTGGATTGGGTAGCTACATGGTTGTCTGCATGCATATGGCTCTTGTGGACTCATTCACGTCTGGTCCTGTACACCTACTAATAAAGCCTGTGATCAATTCTGTCTGGTCCATCTTTCTCACCAGGGATCTTTCTGGTTCCTCTGTAATTAAACTGTAGTCTCTCTTGTCACCCTTGTCATTCTTTTGAATAGTCAAATCTCAATTTTTTTTAAAAAAAATAGTGGATGTATTTGTTATATTTCTCCTTGATATATGTAACTGTTGTCAACAAAATTGTGATCCATGGAGCAAAGCCCTCCCTAACCAAAAGCAACTCAACCCCCACCTCTTCCTTGTTCAGATGCTATGAATTTCTAAGATTATCAAGTTCATTTATTTTGTTTACATGGGGATTATTCACTTTCCACTAATACTGCAAATACATACTCCTTAAATATGGACTGACTCTATTTTATTCTTAGATGTAGTTTACATTTTAAAATTTAAGCAAGTGTTTAAAGAATATTTATGCAATTTCTTTGGCATATATATTTTGAATGTGAATTTATAGTGATTATAAAACAATTTAAAGTTAATAACACAGCCCTTTCAAGAGATAAGGATGGTGTTCCCCTTCTTATATCTGGACTATGTTGCTATTTAGATCTTTAAAAACTATCCATTTCCAGATTCTATTTCTTGGGATGTTCACTTCTCAATACTAACCAACACATCAAGAGAAAACCAACAGTTCCATCCCAAGGATCATGTAGGATTTTTTTTAAAGCTTTTTGTTTGTTTGTTTGTTTAAATCTTTATTGGTACATTACATATAGGCATGATGATTGCACTCCATAATAGGGATTTATATCAGTATAAGACACAACTTAATTCTCATTTTTTCCCCATAGCCCTACCCACCCTACCACCCCCCCCATATACATAAAATTTGTTTCCTTACTTTTGTGTTATAATCTCATTATTTTTCCCCCTTCACCCTATTTTACTTTGAGCATATTCTATTTCACAATATATAACATACAATTGTAGGATTCATTTACATCTTTATTTTTTAAAGCTTTTTAGTGATAAGGTCTCACTTTGTAGTTCAGGCTGGTCCTGAACTCAGCTTCAGACCCAGCAACTTTCCTGCCTCTGCCTCCAAAGTACTGGATTACAGGTGTGAGTCACCACATCCGGCACTGTAGTATGTAGTTCTGACTGCTGGTGGGCAGGAGTTTCCATGCCTAGCTTTGTTGTATGTGGTTCCTAGGGATCAAACTTGGGACCTTGCTCTTGCAGGGCAGGTGCTAGAACTACTGAGCTAAATCCCTGGCCCAATGTAAGATTTTTTATTGAAGTCAAAGCTGAGATTCTAGACACCAACTAATATTGACCTTTAAACAGCTAAGCTGAACTTTTGTAACAAAATTCTGTGATTTTGTTTCCTGTAAAAGGAGCTAGAGTAAATATTCTCCTTACAAACTGTACACTCTTGTCAGCATTACTCAATTCCCCTGTAGCTGTACTTAAGCATGCATTTGACAATTCATAATCAAGGGAACAAGAATGTATTCCAATTAAACTTTACTTAATAAACAGATATTGATCTAGATTTGTCCCTACAGTTTCGAATTTGTCACTATCCATACTTGACTATTCTAATGCCAGTCTGTGATTTTGTTCAGCTAATCCAGTTGTTCACACATGAAAATGGGAGAAACTGTTCCAGCAAGACTTGCCCAAATTATAGAGTTTGAACAAAATAAGTGCTTCCATTGTGTTAAGATAATAATTTGGAGATAATTTATTATGCATAAATAGATTACTGGAATGAGGTGACACTCACTCTTTTTCAAATATGACAAAATTGGTTATATACTAAATGTTAGAATTTAGAGTAAATTCCTCTGTATTTTAAAATCTTTCCATTCATATATGTTATAACATCTGACCAAACTCATTATCTGATTACGTTACAAGTCACAATCTTTCAATTTAATGATGCATTGTGGTCTTAACACACACCTACAGAATGAGGATAATAAAATATAGATGATAATACACAGCTATTTAGCTGCAGATAAACATAATGACATTCAAAGTAAAGTAATAGCAAGTTGGTTTTGGATATTGTACAGTTGCATTCGTTTTCTTTCTGAAAATATAATGCATAAAAACTTTTGCCTGTGGGAAAACAGAAATAATATGGTCATTTGGAGTCCAATGTAGAAAAACTGAAGTAGTTCTACAGGAGTTTCAAAGCTCAGGCACAACTTTTAGATGAAATGTCCACTTAGAAAAGTACAAAAATCTTTTGTTAAGGTTATGAATAGGGTAATATGTTTTCACCTGTGCATATGTAAAAAAAAAGTGCAATTTTAGTGATGGGAATTATAAAAGATTTTTCAAACTTTGGGTTTCAGTTCTCCACATTAAGAGAAATTTGGGTTTGTCAATGAATTAGTAGTATTATCTTAAGAAAGTTTATGCTTTTCAACCTCATTTTTAGACAGAATATCTGAGAATTTAGCATGCACATCACATGAACACTGGATATAATGTAATTTTTAAAGATTATTGATCAAGATTCAGTCTCTAAGATGACTTGAAACAATTTGCTTTATAACTGTTCTACATAATACATGGAATATTTATCTCTACCATTTATGTCATTAATGAGGCAAATGTATTGATAGAAGTGTTAAAAATATATTTTCTCTCTTGCAAATAGTGACCAATATAAGTTGAAGTTATACTTGATATTCAGATCTTCTGTCTGGAAAGATTAATGACAAGTACTTCATTTAAGAGCCTGAGAAAGTTCAGCTGGGGATTTAGCTCAGTAGTTCTGGTGTCTGTCTTGCCTGGGTTCGATCCCTGGTAATGACATACTGTACTGGGTGTGGAGACTCACCCCAGCAGCAATCAATATCACATACCACAGTGCGGGGCGAGGTAGCTCACACCTGCCATCGCAGCACTTGGGAGGCAGAGGCAGGAGGATTGCTGTGATGTGAGTTGGAGGCTGAGCTCAGGCCCAGCCTGAACTACAAAGCGAGACCTTATCTCAAAAAACCAAAAAAAAAAAAAAAAAAAAAAAAAAAAAAAAAAAAAAAAAAAAAAAAAAAAAAAAAAAAAAAAAAAAAAAAAAAAAAAAAAAAAAAAAAAAAAAAAA
>PVIR01007435.1:0-60989 GCA_004026965.1 Petromus typicus | reverse complement strand
CTGTTTTGTAGTAGGTTTAGAGTGTCTGTTTTAATATTTAGGTCTCTTATCCACTTTGATTTTAGCTTGGTACACGGTGAAAGAGTTAGATCTAGTTTTAGCCTTTGGCAAGTTAAAACCCAGTTTTTCCAGCACCATTTGTTAAAGAGGCTATCTTTCCTCCATTGAGGATTTTTGGCTCCTTTGTCAAAGATGAGGTTATTTCCACTCTTTTGACTAAAAGGACCCATCATCTCAGTGGAAGGACAATTTTAAAATGTTCAACCACTTGCTTCTTCAAATGACTCAGTGGTGCTCTCAAACTTTGACATGTAGATATGTAGCTTCAAGCTCAACTCAAAATCTCAAAAACTGAACGAGAAAGTTTTTGTTGTATTAGCTCTTACCTAAAAGTAAAACACATGTTTTATTCTGAAATTAAAATGGACTTAAACTTATTCAAATCAAATAGTTCCACTTCTCCCTTCATTTTTTGTGAGTTTTAAAATTCACATCTGATTGTGAACATTGAACTTTTTCAGTTATGAATTATTAATTTATTGCTAGTTCATTCCTAATATATAAATATACTGTCATAGTTTTTGTTCTATTAAACTTTGTTATCAAAAGCATTTTCCATAGCTGAATTCTCTTAGAAACTAAACAGCTTTAATTATTCATGTAGCGAACGTTATTTTTAGTTGCTATTATCTAATCACCATTAAAGGCTAACTTATCTGACCTAATTACTTTACTAGTTGTCCAATCTAAGCTTCATTTGTGCTTTGAAACCTTGTGAGAGATTGGTATGTGACGGTGGGACTCATTTCTATTAATCTGTAAAAAATAACATTTGGGGTCATTATTTTATAAATCTTTCATGTGATAAAATATCTTGAATAAAAATGAACTACCTATCAATGAGTGGAAACATGGTCTCACAACACAGTTTTGGAAGAACCTTTATATATAAGGTAATAAAATAAATTTCCACCAGTAGTTGAAATAGGAACTGTGATTTCTTTTGATTCCAGTGTCAGTTGGATATGAATATGAGTCATGCTTGGACCTGACTCTGTGGGAAAAGAGGACTGCCATTTTGCAAGGCTATGAATTGGATGCTTCCAACATGGGTGGCTGGACGTTGGATAAGCATCATGTTTTGGATGTTCAGAATGGTAAGTTCTTGTTCCTAGATAGTCACTGTTGCCTACCTACACCCTGATTAGATCATAGCAACATTTTATCCCATGTATGCTATAGAATTAGTCTTGGTGGGAAAACAATGAACTATTTATAAAAATGATAATAAACCCTAAATAGAAATTACATAATATCCTTTTACTGAACTTTAATATGTTCACGTCTGTCAGCACAGAAAATTGCATGTGAAAGTAAGTGGCTGACACTGCATGAACGGTTTCTGCGTGGGTGTCTTCATCACAGCTTCTCCCGGAAGTGTCTATTCTGCATGAGTCAGTGAGTGTCACCCAATTGCTCTAGAAAGCTTTACCACAGATGGAGGGAGGGAGACTTTTTTAAAGTAAAGATAAAATTTTAAATCTATTTGACTTAACCAGGCATGGTGACACACACACAAGTGTAATCCCAGCACTTCAGAGGCTGAGGCAGGAGGATCGCTGCAAGTTCAAGGACAACTTGGGCTACATAGTGAATTCAAGATCAATCTGAACTGCTTGGCAAGACCCTGTCTCAAAAAAAAATCTATATGAGGGCTGGGGATTTAGCTCATTGGTTCTGGTGCCTGCCTTGCAAGTGCAAGGACCCGGGTTTGATCCCCGGTAACCACATACAATACTGGCTGTGGAGACTCACACCCAGCAGCAACCAGTACCACATACCACAGTGCTGGGCGTGGTGGCTCACGCCTGTAATCCCAGCACTTGGGAGGCAGAGGCAGGAGCATTGCTGTGATGTGAGTTGGAGGCTGAGCTCAGGGCCAGCCTGAGCTACAAAGTGAGACCCTGTCTCAAAAAACAAAAAACAAACCAAAAAAATCTATATGACTTTATCAAAATATTTCTAATAGATTTTTAATTTTTAGATCATTAATTGGTTGTGAATATCTAGCTACTTTTTTGAGTTCTGCTTGAACTATATTTGAAAAATTCTGCTCAAGAAGGAAAAATGTAAATGAATAACCTGAGGAAAAAAACAAAAATCAAAAATATTAACTTGCAACAGACCTGATAATGTGATAAGTGAATGTGTTCTGAATAAATGTTTCAGACATCATAAACCAAAAGGGATATATTCCTTATAAAATATGACCCCCTTTCTCTCATAAGGAATATTGTTTATATTAAACACATTATGTTGGTTTTACTGTGTTTGTGATATTTTGCCCACCTATTTGTCTGTATGTCACATAATTTAAAGGAAGAGCAAAACCTTGAGATAATTTATTTTGACCTCCTGTCCCACGCAATGTGCTAGGAGCTGTGTAGTCTCCTTTACCAGTAGACAGGAGGAGATTTCACAGTGCTGTCTAAGTCGTCCACCTTGCACTTGACAGAGGTTTTTGGAAGGTTCAGAATGTAGAATTGAGAATGGGACACGATTGAACATTTATGATGACTGATCTCTTTTCAGGTTAATATTGCATCCAGGTTAACTCATTGTTTTGAAAACTTACTGTAAGTATTGGAGAGGACACATTTTACTCTTTCCAAATATATTCATTCTAAAGTAGTTTCCATGCCACTGTGTGACAGTACTGGTGTCTTACCTCTAGAACACAGTAAATAGCACTGAGCAAACCAGTAAGATGAAAAAAAAGGAGAAACGCCCTGCACACCATCGGTGTTTTTTAGCAGTGAGAAGCGAAGCTCCTCTTTTAGTTGTGTCCTGGCCATTAAGGTGTAGCTCCATTTGCGCAGCTGAAGGTTGGGAGCAGAGCATGTGCCTAGAGCCACATGCAGCCCACACACTGGAAGAGCAAGCCTCACAGCCACAAGGATGCTCCATATCTCAGCTCTGAGCATCTCTCGACTCATCAGCATTGTCCGAAGCAGTGGTAGTTTTAATCTGCTATGTGAATAACACAAGAAATAATCATGGTGTTGCAGAACACAGAGTCATGTGCCAACCATGCTAGTGGCTCCTCCTGATTAAATTATTTGAAAGTATTTCACACAGTTTGCATATATTTCCATGTCCCTTCAGAAGTGCTTCATGAACAAAACTGGGAGAAACTTCTCTGGATTCATTTTACTTAGGGTCAAACTATATGTAGGGTAAAATTCATAATCATTTAGCTACAAGCCAGTAGGAAAGCCTTAGGAAAGTGGTATTGGATGAGGAAATTTCTAGGTGTTCTGCATCCTGGCCTGTTGTCATGGTGCATGTTTGTGATCTCAGCACTTGGGAGGCTGAGGCAGAAAGACTGCTGTGAGTTTGAGGACAGCATGGCCTATGTAGTGAGTTCAAAAGCAGCCTAAACTGCACAGCAAATCCTTATCTCAAAAAAAAAAAAAAGTTATATGTAAAAACCAAACTACCCAAAATTCTGCAACACTACAAAACCTGTTATAAATACTGGGCATGGTGCTGCATGCCTGAAATTGCAGCATCCTGGCATGTGAGGCAAGAGGATCACAAGTTCGAACCCAACCTGGGTATAAATATGAACATAGCTTAGAATGAAGCTGAGAGCAAAGGCCCTCAGTACTGCAAAAAAAGCCATAAATTATAAAGTACATGTTATTTTTAAATGTGAAATAACCTAAGTCAAAAATGAATTGATTGTGATATCAAATTGTATCCAAGAACAGTTTGACAAGTAGTAACTTTCCAAAGTGGTGTGTGTCTAATTGAATAAACAAAGTGATTTGTAATCATGACAAGGTGGAGGAGCAATACAAACATATTACAGAAGAAGGGAAGGCAAAAGATGACAGGTGTTTGTCCAGGCATCCTGAAACATGGAAATAAATATTCTTATGTTCATCTTTCTCTCCTGTCACAATCGTGAATCATGAAGGACCAAACCTTCAGAGTAATGACTGAATAAATCAGGTGCAGAAGAGCGGTGGGCTGACTTGTAGGATTCTTCTGATGAAAATTGCCGAACTGGCTTTTATAGTAAATTAGCTTTCCATAATTGTCAAATAACATAATCACAGAAAGAAGAATCTTAGGTATAATTAATGTGTTCTTTGGATATTCAAGGCGAAAGGCATTTTATCTTTGGAATGATTCAGCCTCCTTTATTTCTTCTTAATTTTGAATAAACCTGTTCTATCTTTCCTGATTTACTTATGTAAATCTGCTGTGATTATTACATCAGTGAAATAGCAATGCATTAAGAAAAAGTAGACATAGAATGCACCTAAAATGTGCTGAGCTGTAAAAGGAACATAATTATTCTCATCACTTTTCTTCACTTGAAAATTATCCCCAAATAGAGGAAAGTTTCCTATTCATACTTTCATGGGATTATTCAACAGTCTATCTGTTAAGAAGTATAGTCATTAGCTCTGTGAATCACTTTGAAATGTAGAATATCCAATAAATATAGTTTATGGAGCTGTGAAGTTAGAGCAGCAGGCGGTTTGTACAGATATTAACACCTCGAGAAACACCATGAAATATGCACTGACCAGTAAGAGCTGATGATCCATGTCTATCAGACCAAAAGGAAGCCACTGATCTACCTGTACTAGTGGCAAAATGAAAAGACTAAAGTCTCAACTCAAATTTAGTTTCTCACTTTAAAAATTTTTAATATTTCCTTGGAATTTTTTTCTCAGATTTTCATTGAGACTACAAATGAGCAGGTTTGCATTTTTCTCTATAAAAGTGTTGCACTTATATGCCTTGAAGCAGAATTCACTTTAAATAACAAATTCCCCTTTCACAACAGTTTTATATTTGACATTTTGAGTAATATAACATATGTATATATTCTTATATCAGAGGAAGTTATAAGCAAGAATATTCTTTGACCATATAGTAGAAATCAAATAGGCCCCTGCTGACCGAGGGGTAGTCCAATGGTACAGCACAGGCTTAGAATATGCAAGGCCTGGATTCCACACCCTCAACTGCCAAGGATGTCCCTGTTATAATCAACAACTTCAGAAGCTTGATAAATATTTTCTGGCTTTGTTTTCCATAAAGTATTTTAACATTTTAAAAAATGAGTGATAAACTTCTAAGAAAGATTTATATACCTAGGGCACACTGTAAATCGGGTAAGTATGCAATGTTTTCAACATTGATTAACAAGGTAAACTTGTTATTCTCTCAAAAATATTATTTATACTATGATCCTCAAACTTGAGCACATTAGGATGGCCTAGAAAGTTTTTAAAAATTTTAATGCTGAGGCTGCACCTAGACAAATTAAATAAGAATCTTTTGGGATAAGAGGAGGCATTAGTATTTTTTACAACTCCTAGAGCAGTTCCATTGTGTGGCCAGGACTGAGAATCATTGGTGTTAAGAATTGAGGTTTTCAGTTTTTATAGTTTCTTCCCTTAATCAAGCATTCTTTAAATTTATCACAGGCATCACTGTATGTGTCCTATGGACTTCTTCATATAATATTTTATACTAGGTAACTAAATAGAGTTATATCCAATAGACATTTAAAGAAGTTTCCTCGTCTAATCTAAAAGGCAGAGCCTTAGATCTATAGTGAACGTTTTTACTTTTCATCTTTATACTTTTTATCCTAAGGAAAATTTGTTGTTTTTTTTCTTCCAGGGATACTGTACAAGGGAAATGGAGAAAATCAGTTCATCTCCCAACAGCCTCCCGTGGTCAGCAGCATCATGGGAAATGGGCGGAGGCGCAGCATCTCCTGTCCAAGCTGTAATGGTCAAGCCGACGGGAACAAGCTCTTGGCCCCAGTCGCCCTCGCCTGTGGGATAGATGGCAGTCTGTACGTAGGGGATTTCAACTATGTTCGCCGGATATTCCCTTCTGGAAACGTAACAAGTGTTTTAGAACTAAGGTATGTCTATTCTTCAGTTGGGATTTTAATAGAAGCCAAACGAAACGTGGAATGTGATATACTAAATTCTTTATAAACTTGCCTTCAATGTTTAAAACTCTCCCTAGAAAAAAATTCAGTTCTTGGTTAAATATAGGAGAATAATACATATCTATTATTTTATAAATATATATATAAGTGTAAAATATTTACTGCTTTCAACTCATTTTTTTGTGCACTAGTAGAATAAAACTGAGATTTTAAGTATTTTTGGTTGTTTTTAGAATAGCCAAATAATATCATATTCATAAGGCATAAAATATTTTCTTTTAATATCAAGACATAATTTCTGATTTTCACTAAAATGTTGAATGTTCAAGTTAGGGGACCCCTAACAGTGCCAATGGAGAAAGTAATATGTTATCATCTTGCTTAGCTTAAATATGATTATCAATTCAACTTATTTTGAGTTATTTATAAGCCTTGGCCTGCAAAATTGATTTCCATTGTTATTTCTGCTTAAACTGACAATTTTCTATTTAAGTAATTAAAATCTCAGTATTTACCTCCTATTTTAGAAGCTTTGCTAACTGTTCTCTTTTTTTCACCTTTTTTATCTGCTTCCACCAAGAAATAAAGATTTTAGACATAGGTAAGCATCTTGCTTAAAGGTATTGCATATTTTCAAATGCACCTTTTACTTTTCATTGTGACTTTAGAATTGTTTTCTAATATCATCACGATGAAAGAGGAAACAGTGTCACAGATTATCTAAAGAATTAAATCTGCTTAATGATTATTTTATAATATGCTGTATAATTGGAAAAATATTTTCATCTTGGCTCATAAGAAACCTTCTATTAACAAACAGTGCTGTAATGACTATCTGTATAGCAGTAACACAAAGAGAGTTGTACTGACCTATATAATCTGAGCCATATTGAAAATAACAATTCAAGGCACGGTAGGACAGTTTGAGGCCTGTTTGGTTTGACCAGTATGCTTGGCAGGTCGTGTTTACTGGATCCAAAGTTGGGGAGACTTTTTAAAGAAAAAGAATCTAAAAATATTTTACTTTTTAAAATCCATTTTTTATTGAAATCTTTATTGGTACATTACATATACACATCATAATTGCACTCCACAATAGGGATTTGTACCAGTATAAAACACAACTTAATTCTCATTTTTTCCCATACCCTACCCACCCTACCAACCCCCATATACATACAATTTGTTTCCTTTCTTTTTTGTTATAATCTCATTATTTTTCCCCCTTCACCCTATTTCACTTTGAGTATTTTCTATTTCACAATATATAACATATAATTCTAGGACTCATTTATTTTTAAAAGATAAGATCATGTAAACTTTTTGTCAAGGCCTTTCACTAGGCCGGGAAGGGATCCATCCATCAAGCATGGAGTTGTGAAACTTAGTAGGTTTTATTTACTTCCTGCTGCATTCATCTCTGCGTGGAGTTTCCATTTTCCAACACTGGAAAAGTTACTAGATTTTAGTCTTCTACATTGCTGTTACGAGGCCAATGACTTTCTTCAAAGCTGATGATGAACATGTCTACGGCCATACCACCCTGAACACACCCAATCTTGTCTGATGATGAACATAATTAATGCAAATCTAAAAGCTCAAAAAAAGTTAATATTTTACTTGCTGTGTACTTAGCGAGAGAAGCTACAGTAAATGTTTTATAAATACTTTTCACTGAAAAACTTTCCTCAGAACAGCAAAAAAAGGGAGAGGGTAAGTCATATTTCAAGAAAAACTAGCAAGAAGGAAGACAGATTAGATATGCTAGATCTATTATAGCCATTAAAATATCTAAGGCTGTGATATCAGATTTAAAAATTAGAGATATTTCATGTGTGATACATTAAATCAATAAATCAACATACCCATTTAAACAGTTGCATAAAGATTGATGGCTGGCAAATAAAAACAAACCCCGCCGAAAGCTGTTGCATACCGGAGTGACCGGCCATGGTCCCGTGACCTTTTCCAGAGAGCCCGGATGATCTCATACTCTCAGCTAATAGGTCAGCCACCTGGTAGAATGAACACAAACCCTCCCCAGAATACTAAGGATGCAGAGCTCGGCTAATAGAAAGCTGCTCCATGTAATGTCAAAATCTATCTGGCTTTGTTTTCACGGTAGCTGTGGAGAAAAGTGGAGAGACAAACCAGTATGCACGACGGCTCAGTGTGGAAAGGCTGCGGGGGGTAGGGACAGGAAAATGGCCAGAGCACTTACCATCTTAGTAAGCTGACCCTTTCTGTGCCCAGCACGGTGCGTGCCAGATGTTTCACACATTACTGCAAATCCACACAACACTCTCCTGGCTTAGAAATGATGTGGTGGTGGCTTGTGGATGTTACCTATCTTCCCCAAGAGCTACAAATAAGAAATGCAGAGCAGAGATTTGCAGCACTCTAAAAAATATGTTCTGTCCTCTGCCTGTGTGTATGTGTTCTGATGTCGAGGCTTTGGAGGGAGGATTTTCTGAGAAGAAGGTGGTTCTGTGCAGGAAGAGATTCCAGATGTGGGAAGGTGGTTAGGAAGGTTCCTACAGTGGCTGAGGTCTGAGCGAGGCCTGCAGCTGATGACAGGAAACAGCATGAACAAGAGAGGAAGAGAAAACAGTGGGGGGTGTAAATATGAGGAAATGAATGAATATGAGTCAATCCCACTCCTTCGAAGGCAAGGGAGCGAGGGGGCCAGTCGCTGGGGCTGTGGGTACTTTGGGGAGTGACTCCTCCTCTTCAGGACAGCACGTGCAGTGGGAAATCATTCCACATCCTTGAGCAGGGACATAGTCAAGGTGATCCCTTAAGACTGATTTGGTGTTACATACTCAAGGCAATGTGGAGATCTGTTAAAATGCCAATGCACCAGACCAGGTTCTAGATACATAAAACAGGAGGCTAACAGTGAAGGAAACAAACCAATGGGAGGCAGAGAGTAAGAAGTTACATGATGTTTAGAAATAAGATGCACACACTGAGTCCAGGGATCATGGGTTCAATTCCCAGTAACCACACACAACAATGCAGGGTGTGAAGACTCACACCCACCACCAATCAGATCCACTCACCACAGTGCCAAGCATGGTGGCTCATGCCTGTCATCCCAGCATTCAGGAGGCAGAGGCAGGAGTACTGCTGTGAGTTGAAGGCCAGCTTGAACTACAAAAGTGAGACCTTGTCTCAAAAAAAAAAAGATTCAGAAACTGTACAAGATTTTTATGTCCAAATGATCAGACAAATGATGATGTCACTGATAAAAATAAGGATTTCCTTTACTTAGTCTCAATTGACCTAACAAGTGAATATACAATATTTCACCTTACTAGAGCGTCTTCATTTAGCTTAGAAACTGACATTACTTCCGGATGCTCTTTCTCTTGGCCTGTCCATAATCATCTGTTTACTGATTACAAGACCCTGCCCAGTTTCTCTATAGTCTCACTTTCCTAAGTAGCATCACATGGAATAGGAATATTAGGTGATACGAAGAAAAAAAGAAACTTATAAAATTGTCTAAATTTATAAAAATAGTATTACCAATTCTTAAGTAAAATATAAGAATGTATGCTTCTAATCCTTTCACTTTCATATTCTCTAAACAGTGCCATTAACTGGACTAATACGAGAAATATTAAAAATATTGAATAAGTATATAGGCACATAGTTTTCTTGTTTTAAAGTCTGGAGAGTGTGCTTTTACCAAATTAACAAATACTGCTAGGATTTTATATAAAAATAGTCATCTAGGTATAGTTTAAATGAGTAGAATCAACATATTAACTTTTTTTCTAAATGTAAGCTTCTAAAATGCTTTCAAATGTATTTCTCTTTGATGTTCTAAACATTTTTACTTCTGATGTTTATAGTATTAGTTTGCTAACAAATCTTTCGAAATAAATAATAAATTTTAGTTCATTTTTGCTCCAGTCCTTTAAAATTCTAAAGTAAAAGCTTTAAAATAGGTAACAGCATCTAAGGGGCATTTAACCATGTAGGATTAAAAATCAACTTTTTGTATTTATACTACCAATTAAAGGTGTCAATCAAATCTCTGAATTTGAATCAGTGAAAGATTCTAAAATATAAAAACTTGTCTCAGCACTCCTCTACGGACTTCATATTTTAAAATAAAGGATGCACAGAAATAGCCTATTCCAAGTCCTTGTTTGCAATAATCTTACCACAAAATAGGCTTTTATACATAAATATAATTTTAATAATCTTTAAATGTTGGTGTGTAAAGGGCTATGGCACAATTTCCAAGTGAAAAATTAAGAGCACTAACAACATCTACTCTGTGGCTTGTCCTCTGTAGATGTTTCTCTGGTCTAACACAACTGAATTATGACATAACCAGTTAGTATATCCAGCTGCACTTGCCAGTGGGTCTGTGTCTTACTGGTTAAGACAGTATAGAGATGGCATGATAATTGTGGTGAGATAGACAATTCGAGAGGAATTAAGAATTCAGGTGCATGGCCCGGGGATTTAGCTCAGTGGTTCCGGCACCTTGCAAGCACAAGAGCCTGGGTTCAGTCCATGGTAACCACATACAACAATACTGGGCATGAAGACTCATGCCCACCAACAATCAGCACCACATACCACAGTTCCAGGTGTGGTGGCTCCCAGCACTCAGGAGGCAGAAGCAGGAGGATTGCTGTGATGTGAGTTTGAGGCTGAGCTCAAGGCCAGCCTGAACTACAAAGTGAGACCCTGTCTCAAAAAAAAAAAAAAAAAAAAAAAGAATCAAGGTGCTATCTATACACAAAAAGTTCTTAACTTAGTTTCTTGTCTTTAGCTGCTATTATTCAAAATTGTGATGTTATTTTAAACTCTTCTGAAATGGCAAAATCTCAAAGCATTGATCACACAAAAATGTTCTTTTACTGAACAGAGATTTCCCAAAATCACACATGTGGTAAATCCCAGCTGCAAATTTTCAGTCATGATAACCACATATTTTCACTCTAGATATTTTACTCATCTAAAATCTCACCACCTGTCCACACACTGGCCTCTCCAGTGCTTTTCCAAATGTTGGAAAGCAAGTACAAGCTCACCCTTGCAGGAAACGATGCTTAAAATCAGGTCATCTGGACTCCACTTCCTAGTGTATCTGCCTCAGAGATCCTCTTCACAAGTCTCTCGGCTACAAGTTCCCAAACTCATTTTTTTCTTTTCATACTGTGGTATTGAACTGTCTTCTGACTTAGGAGAGGCCAAGTTCTAAGGCCCCATTCGAGTTTGCCACCGCAGGTTGCACTGCAGGGAACTTACCCAATTCTCATTCCCCCAGAGGCGGCTGCTTCTCTCTAGAATCAGTGTTCTGCCATACTTGTTATTCTGGACAATAGAACTATGCACAAAATGAGAGCTTCCTTTTGGGAAACATTGTAAAAGCCATAGACATGTGTTACTTACTTTAGAAATGTCTGTGGCCTTGAAAGAGATGCATCAGGCAGGAGAAAAATAAACCTAAGCACCTCTCTGAACAATCTCTTAGTACCACCCCGTTAGACTAGAACTGGTACTGGTAAAGGCCAGCTTACCATCTGAATATCTATTTCTTCTGCACCAAGAAGTCTCGTGTTCTGTGTCTTGTACTATGTCACCAGCAAGCAAACAGCCACCTCAGAAATGTGACTTCCTTCTTTATCACTTCTACTTTACTGTTAGAATTAAAATGTTCACGTAGAGTTTGGATTATACATCTTTTTCTTTATTTTTAAGACAGGATCTCACTATGTAGGCCAGCTTGGCCTTTAAGCCACTTAGTAGTCTAACCTGGCCTCAAATTTAAGGCGATCCTCCTGCCTCAGGTTCCCAAGTATTGAGATTATAGTCATGTGCTACCATGCCTAGCTTATAACTTGATATTTTAGATGTTTACATATAAATGAATGGAAACAAGAATATAACTTTGGTTTCTATCTGAATAGAGGGTAGAAGAGAGAATATTGGAGTGAAAATCAAGTAATAAAATCAAACATGGAATCTGGTACATTCTTGTCAGTTGACATCTTTGATGAAATATCAGAGATTTATTTTTTTAGAAGACAGTGCTTTTCTTTTTTTTTTTTTTTTTTTTACAGTATTGGAGATTCAACCCAAGGCCTCACACTGTCCTGTACAACCAGACCAACACCATCCACCACCCTCCTTTCCTTTTCTTTTTCTTTTCTTTTTTTTTTGTTTTATTTTATTTTATTATTTTTTTTTTTTTGAGACAGTCTTACCAACTTGAGAGTTTTTAAGGAAGATTAATGTTTTATTTTCGGCTATTTTTCCTAATTTGTCCAAACTTTGATAATGTTGATCTTATCATTTGTTACAGGAAATATGACACGTTTTCCATCTGCATTGCTTTATAGGCACCACAGTATACAATTCTCTTTGTACTTCACCAAACTCATAGACACACTGCATCGCTCAGCCTCAAAGCTTTAGAGTGTAGGCAGGGCATCTTGAGACACCCTCGACACTGGAGTGGTTTCATTGTATTATCTAGCCCCATTGTTGTGCAAGCATTATCAACTATATAACATTTCTTTTCTTGACTATGATGGAGCCATCAAGATAGATACATTTAGTTTTGCAGCAGGAAGAAAAGGGATAATAGCCTGAAGTTCAGTATGAGTGAAATTAGTTGGGAGGATCTGTTGGGGATAACCTCTTGGAATAAACTTTGTCACTGAGGGACAGTGTATTAATGGCTTCGCACTTAGCCAGTAAAGATGTAGAGAACTGACTTTTTAGACTAAGCTAGACCCCTGTTGCCTCTAATGTAATTTTTTTCTTTTTTGCCACTACTTCGTGTTCACTGAAAATTGCATTTCTTTTTTAATTGATTTCATTGGTACACTTTATATATACATGATGATCACAATTGATATCAGGGATTTGTACCATGACATTACATGACTTAATTCTCATTTTCCATTTCCCCTGTCCACCGCACAATTCCTCACCCCCTACATATATAAGCTTTTTTTTTTCCTTTTTTATTACCAAATGTTTTCTTTCCCTTCTTTACTCACCTCTACCCCTTTTTTTCCCTTTGAATATTTTCTATTTAACAGTATCTATCCTACATTTTAAAACTCATTTATACCTTCAGTTTCTCATACCAAAGAAAATATATGGTACTTACACATTTGTGATATTTATTTCACTTATGAGTATGTCCTCAACGTTTATCCACTTGAGTGTAAATAGCTCAAATTTATCATTCTTTGTGGCTGAATAATGTTCCATTTTATTTTTTATAAAGCCACATTTTCTTTTTCCAGTCACCAGCTGATGGACATTTGGGTTATTTCGAAGATCTGGCTGTCACAAACTGAGCTGTTATAAACATGGGTACACATACGTCGCTGTGATATGAATCTTTTAATTATTTTGTCTATATTCCTAGCAGGGGAATAGAAGGGTCAAATAGGACCTCTAATTCTAGCTTTTTGAGGAATCTCCACACTGATCTCCACAGTGGATGCACCAGTCTACATTCCCACCAACAGTGGAGAAGGATTCCTTCCTCCCCGTAGCCTCGCCAGCACTTTATATTGGTTAATTTCAAGACAGCAGCCATTCTTTGTTATTTTTAAGAACAGCTGTTAATCCACTGCTGTCTTCTCAGCATCAGGTCAGGAAGGAAAACAGTAAAATTAGAGAACTGCTACCTGGGATCACAGTCGCTTGAGTAATTGTTAAATGTACTGTTTATTTTCCAGTCTTTGATAATGGATTTAATCAGTTTTTCGTGATCTCTTTTGTTTTGCTTTTAATTCCCTCCTGTACTGAGTGTAACTGTCTTGTGATGTTTATGCATGATCTTTTTTACAGCAGCAACCCGGCTCATCGATACTACCTTGCAACTGATCCAGTCACTGGAGATTTGTACGTCTCTGACACTAACACCCGCAGAATTTATCGTCCAAAGTCCCTTACAGGAGCAAAAGACTTGACTAAAAATGCTGAAGTGGTAGCAGGGACGGGGGAGCAGTGCCTCCCATTTGATGAAGCCAGGTGTGGGGACGGAGGGAAGGCTGTGGAAGCGACACTCATGAGTCCCAAAGGTACTGGCAGTTATCAATTTGGGAATTTCTTTTTATTAAAAAAAAAAAAAAAAAAAGAAAGAAGATACAGTTAGTGCCTGATTGTGTTCAGTGCTGAGTCAAACATTTTACCTTCGACTGTGTTCTGAGAACTGTTTCACATTTAATGTTTCAAAAAGCCATTTAGCGTGAAACGGTTAGAGTCTTAAGTTGATTTTACAGTAAATATAAGATTCTTAGAATTATTTGTATCATCATCCTTTTTTTTCAATATTTCAAAGAACAAAGCAGCTATTCTGTATTATTCAGGTCACATCCTATTAAACTTCAAGGAAGTGTCCAGATTCTGTCATTGTCCTGGAATTTCTTTGTCATGAATGAGTCCCAGGCCTCTTTAAAACCATCACTAAGCAACCCTCTTAGCCCCTACCCACTTCAGAGCTGTTCAACTTTTGTTTCTATGCTATGGGAAAAAATGCTCACTGTCAGGAATTTTCAGAGGTAACAGGGACTAAAATTCTGTACGATAAAGGCTGCTAAGCCAATCGGGATTGGCTCCTCACTTGTGTATTATGCCATTTATTGTAATGTTTCTTTGGTTTGGAGGCTTTATTTTTTTCATTATAGATAGTGACTATTCTGTGAATAGGACTGAAAAAAAGTACTCAGTGTACTGAATTATTCATAACAGCAAATTTCATTGTAACAAGGTCAAAACATCACTAACACTAGCTTAGATCTGTTTCTGTTAGAAGACTGTTACTATAAGTTGATTAACAGAATGTGAATATCATTTACAGACATCATAATTTGATACTGAAGTACAGGGTACTACATAAGGAATTGTGAATATTTTTCTTTTTTTTTTTTTTTTTTTTTAGATTTTTTGAGACAGGGTCTCGCTTTGTGGTTCAGGCTGGCCCTGAGCTCAGCCTCAAACTCACATCACAATCCTCCTGCCTCTGCCTCCCGAGTGCTGGAATTACAGGCGTGAGCCACCACGCCCGGCACTGTGGTATGTGGTACTGGTTGCTGCTAGGTGTGAGTCTCCACACCCAGTATTGTTACGTGGTTACTGGGGAATCGAACCCGAACCCGGGCCCTTGCACTTGCAAGACAGGCGCCGGAACCACTGAGCTAACTCCCCGGCCCCAGGAATTGTGAATATTTTTGTTGACCTTTTTCTAATGCTTTTGCAACTGGCAGTCTTCCCTGCTACCGTCACCCATATTATCACTGAGGTCCAATACTGAGTTGATGATAGGTGTAAGAATTTAATCAAAATTAATGATTTTTGAAGAATTAGTAACATTCACTTCTCTTCGATAAAGGAATGGCAATTGATAAGAATGGACTGATCTACTTTGTTGATGGAACCATGATTAGAAAAGTTGATCAAAATGGATTCATATCAACTCTGCTGGGCTCTAACGACCTGACGTCAGCCAGACCTCTAACTTGTGACACTAGCATGCACATCAGCCAGGTAGCTAAAATACAAGCCGGATCATTGTCTTCTAAATGACTTGACTTGCTGTGTCAATAGACTGTGATACTACCATATTAACTGCATATATCTTGTGTGACAGTGGTTATGATAGAGCTGTTCCATTTGAATGTAACTTGGGAGCTAATAAAAAGTTATTTTCTTTAACCCTGCATTTGATGAATTCAATGAAATACAGAGCAATTATCACTAAGAGATGCTAAGCATTTGTAATAAAATACCAGCAAATTAGCAACATGCAGATATTTCAGAGAAGAACAAAACAGTTTAAATCTCTAATCTTTTGACTGCATGAGGTCCTTCAGTAGTACAGAAAATTCACTATGATTAGTTCTCAACAACTGATATTTAGTATTAGGAACTTTACTATTAGCCTGATTGAAAACACAATGGAATACTAATATATTCATAGCCTCGGAAGCCCTGGCATTTGGAGGTTATTACAGCCATAAGGAACATGTGTGTTCAGATCTCAGCAGTATCTGTTGGCTCACTACATAGAGGTTCATTTGCTGTTTGCCTATAACAAGCTAACAAGCAAATATTTCAGCATGCTGCATTTTTAAATAAAATGATATTTCCTAACGTTTGTCTCTACTTAGAATTTTTTTTTAATTTTACTGTGGCAACTGAAAAACAATTTTAAAAGCATCTGTCACATTAGGCTAATTTCCCTGCATGGTCGAAGTTACTCTTCTGGCAAACTGACTGCAATGTAGTCACTGACTAACCAGACCATTTCTTTCTTTATTCAGGTACGTCTGGAATGGCCCACTGACCTGGCCATTAACCCTATGGATAACTCTCTCTATGTCCTGGATAATAACGTCGTTCTGCAGATCACCGAGAATCGTCAGGTCCGCATCGCTGCTGGGCGACCCATGCACTGCCAGGTGCCCGGCGTGGAGTACCCTGTGGGGAAGCATGCAGTCCAGACCACCCTGGAGTCAGCCACCGCCATCGCTGTGTCTTACAGTGGGGTCCTGTACATCACCGAAACGGATGAAAAGAAAATTAACAGAATAAGGCAGGTCACGACAGATGGGGAGATCTCCTTAGTGGCTGGGATACCTTCCGAATGTGACTGCAAAAACGATGCCAACTGTGACTGTTACCAGAGTGGAGATGGTTATGCCAAAGATGCCAAACTTAATGCTCCGTCCTCCCTTGCTGCTTCTCCAGACGGTACGCTGTATATTGCAGATCTAGGAAATATTCGGATCCGCGCAGTGTCAAAGAATAAACCTTTACTTAACTCCATGAACTTTTATGAAGTGGCCTCTCCAACTGACCAGGAGCTCTATATATTTGATGTCAATGGGACTCACCAGTACACGGTCAGCTTAGTCACTGGTGATTACCTGTACAATTTTAGCTACAGCAACGACAACGATATCACTGCTGTGACCGACAGTAATGGCAACACTCTTCGAATTAGACGAGATCCGAATCGGATGCCCGTTCGGGTCGTGTCTCCAGATAATCAAGTGATATGGTTGACAATAGGGACAAATGGATGTTTGAAAAGTATGACCGCTCAAGGACTAGAACTAGTTTTGTTCACTTACCATGGCAACAGTGGGCTTTTAGCTACAAAAAGTGATGAAACTGGATGGACAACATTTTTTGAGTAAGTACATGAAAATTCTTCTCTGATTATAAAATACTGTGATATATTAATATAAGCTATAATAATATAATTTTAAGAACCACAGGGAGCCATCTTCTTTATGGCTTGGGACCCCTGTAATTTTTGGATACTTCTTTCACAAAAAGAAGACAAAATTAGATACAAGGCCTTAAAAGGGACCTGTACAAGGGAAAAGTCCTGAAGAGTAAGTATCATTTAGCCCCACAACAAATTTACCTTTACGATATACAGATTTGTTATATTAGCACTTTACTTTACACAGAGCAGTTAAACCTTAAAGAAACAACTATAGCTTTGGCTTTAGGCATAAATCCTTTGATTTTATATTCGCCCACTAGATACAACTGATCGTGTTAGGACCTTTCATTGAACAAAAGCCTTCAAAACATTTACAATGAATCTTGCCGATGACATTAGTATTACACATATTATTCTTATCAAAGAGAAGGGCTTGACCTGGGTATGCTGGAGCTCACCTCTAACGCCAGCACTCGGGAGGCTGAGGCAGAAGGATTGTGAATTTCAGGCTGGTCTGGGCCACATAGTGAGTTCAAAGCCAAACTGGACTATAAGTGAGACCCTACCTCATAAAAACACAAAAGAAAGGTTTAACATTGTTATAATCAGTTATTGGAAAAGCACTTTAAAGAGCCTAAGAGCTAAATGCAAACCAGGAGTGCCAGTTGCTATCTGAAACCATATGAAAAGCTGAGGTTTATTCATCTACAGGTTTTTTTTTTTTTACCCAACATGTGACATAATACCCCAGGCATGTGCTGTCAGAAGAATCCATTTTTTTAGGTCAGTAATAATGAAGTGAAAATCAGCCCTTGCATGTTTTATGGCACGCGTACTTTGTACTAAGTACATGTATAAAATCGTGTTCAAAGGCTTGTTGGCTTGACTAACATAGCACAAGTAATGAAGGGAAATCGAATGTACCAGAATGGAATGTGGACAAATGCAAAATAGTCTTTAGAATGAATATTGAGCCCTTTCATGGGATTTTTACAATGAAACACTAAAACAGAAGTATTTTTCTCTAGGAGTACACCTCTAAGATTATAATAAACATCAGTAGCAAAAGTGATTCAATATACAAATATTTTCTGTACAGCTTCTGTGGAATGTATCTTATCCATAAAGCTTAGTTCTCTAGTAGCTCAAATTGCTTTTCTTTTTTGACAGATTCTCTTTTAATAAACGAATGTTACCCAGCAGCATGATTTTGTCAGAGGAACAAACCTTTTCAATTGAATTACATTAAAATTCTGTTCTCAACATTCCTTTTGCTCGTTTTACGATCGCAATAGGAAAGGAATAAATTGGAAGTTAATGGAAAGCGCTGCCTTTGCGCAGCTTTCACTGTGATAGCAGGCTGTGGTTGCCAAAAAGACAAAACGAGCCTGGAAAAAGTGCGACCGTCACGTGAGCCCAGGCAGGAGAGCTGCTGTGATTATAAGATCATCAGGAGCCGATGGCAGCATAGGTAGGGTTTCACTTTAGTTGAAAGCAGGGAGAAAAGGAAGAGAAATAAGTTTCTAGTGCAGCCTAAGACTCAAGCCCGGCTCTGTGGGCCATTTTTTAATGTATCCATTTGTTCCAGGAATTGAACTGTACAGAAGTTTATCATGTGACTTGACACGTGAACGTGAACTTCGTGCAGCAGACATTAGGTTTCCTTAGGAGCTATAAATTTAATCAGCTTAGGAAAATGAGAGAAATTCATGGCGGGGTCAATGTGAGATAGTGTAAGCAAATCTGGATTTTTCTTAATGATTGTACACAAGCTTTATTTCTCTACAAGCGAGAATTTCTAGTCAGATGGCAGCAGATGGCTACAGTAGGAATTGGGAAGGTAGGCAGATCTTGTGAATATAATGGGAAAGTACTGTTTTAAATAATGAAGTTTTAAATTAATCTAAAGACAGTGCAGTTGTATTTTTACAAGTACAGACTTAATATATATCATATGTGAAGTATATCTAGTGATGGCATAGCCAGATAAACCACAAGAAAATTATTCCAAAATGCACCATCATCTTGTCAACTATAACCTCACAACTTTATTCATATATAAATACATATATATATACACATGTAAGGTGTGTATATATGTACTCATATTTTAATGTTTCTAAACTAACTTTTCATGTAAAAGTAGCAAAATATTATTTTTCTAAAGCAGTGTTTTTAATTGGCCTCCAGATATATGTAGTAAAAACATGATTTTAAAAAATGCCTAAGAAACGTGTGTCTTTTGTAAAAATGCATGAGAGTAGAGCAGTTCTAAGGAATTCAGAATCATGATGTCAGAGTGACAGGTGATCCTTCTTTGTTCCATACATTCTTACAACTTGCTGTGAAATAACAAGTATATACTTTGAGGCTTGTGACCTTGAAGCGTACCCTAAGTGAGAATGCAAATAGGGCAGAGGATGTGCTTATCAGACAGACCCGCCCACCAGAAGCGCACTTTTTTCTCAAAAAGCAACCTATTTTGTCTGCGGACATCTGAGGTTGCAGATAGGCAAACCCAACTCCTGCCACTTCTTATGAGCACCTAAATGACAAGACTAATTTTTTTTCTCAAATATAGAGTTTTTATTAGCAGTAGTATCATAGGCTGAAAAGAAGACTTCCAGTGATCTTTGAAGATCAATTTCTCATTAAAGAAAAGCAAATGTTATAAATGGGTCATGTGCTACGAAAGAAGTTGAGGGAATGACAGTTTCAACTTACTGAGTCCAGACACGGGCAGGTTGTCTAACTGAGGCAGCAGGACCCTGAACGTTTGCCAAGCTTCCTTTGCTTGAGCAGTTATCAGTGAGCTGGCAGGCTCCGAGAGTGCTACTACATCTCTGTAACAGATGCCTTCAATTTCTGCAGTACTGAATGTCTAACATAGATTTACCAGGCCTTTTAATAAGTTCATAAAGAAGGTATTTGACAAATTTGACAATAGCTAGAACTTTACCAAAGCCACAAGGAGATTATAAAAATTAAAAAAAAATTTTTAAAAACCTCATTTCTAGTTGAAAAACTCCACATTTCTGACCTTTGTGACACCAGTTCCTTGAACTCATGCATGCTCTGCAACCATCTTCCTCTGTAAATATCTTGCACAGAAAAATTAAACTTTTTAGTCTAGATTCCCATCTGTATGTGGCCATGGTACTTAATTAGTACCTGAAGAGATTAGATTAGTACCTGAAGAGCTTTGAGATTAAAGCTTTCACAGGATAGAAACAAGTGAAAGAAGACTGGAATCAATGTATTTGCCTGCTGATGAAAATACAGTTGTTGCACCAGGGATTTAGCTCAGTGGTTCCACCGCCTGTCTTGCAAGCACAATTGCCCAGGTTTGATTCCCTAGTAAACACAAACAATACTGGGCATGGAGACTCACGCTCAGCAGCAATCAATACCACATACCACAGTACTAGGTGTGGTGGCTCACGCTTGTAATCCCAGCACTTGGGAGGCAGAGGCAGGAGGGTTGCTGTGATGTGAGTTTGAGGCTAAGCTCAGGGCCAGCCTGAACTACAAAGAAGACCCTGTCTCAAAAAAAAGAAAAGAAAAGAAAATACAGTTGCCACAGTTCCTGCCAAAGAAACTCAAAAGAGGATGAACTCAAATTACTTATCTTATACGTTTTCATTTTGTTAGTGGAAACTTTAGGGTATTCTTAGTGTTCTGCAGTCCTGATGTGGGTACAAAGCCAAACATGAACAAAACCTGCGTCACTGTCTGTGCGGCCCCACTGCTCCTGGAGCAAGGCAGCCCACACAGAGCTCTCAGAAGCTGTGTACTGACAGGCTGAACATAAACCAAAGGTGTAAACCTGTGAACACTTACTGAGAGAGAAGAGCCTGATAAAATCTACAGCTCAGTCTCCCCAAGCCTCCTCTGAAAGAACACTATTAAAGTGCTCCTCTTTCTCAGATTGTTCACCTGTGTTCCAGCTATTGTTGCCAAAAATATTCATGCTACCCATTTTGGCTGTTGATTTTTTAAATTTACTTAACCAATATTACGTTTTCTCACTTGTATCTCTAAAATGAGAACTCCACTTAATCTTGTGATTCAAATAATTTTTCAAACACTTCATATTGATAGTACTTATTCTAATGTTGGTCTTACAGAGTAAAAATAGAAAATGTTTTCAGTTATATGCACTTCAAAGGATTTGATTCTTATCCCTAGCATCAGAGAGGATTCTGGGAAAATAAAATCTCATTCCCAACTTGCGCTTCTGATCAGTCACCAATATAATAAGCAGGTGATTCTCTCAGTGAAATAGAGTGTTTTTTAAGAACAGAATCTTTGTTTCAAACAGTAGCTTGACAGTAATTTCTTTTACTTGTAGGTGTGTCACTGTTGTGATTGTTTAAAGCGGTTGATACGTTTACCTATGCTACTGGCAAGTGTAACAGGGAGGATGCAGTAGGTGTCAAGTATTTTGTACATCTTTGATTGTCTCTGGCCTCCCCTTCCATCCACTGCTGGACAGAACAGGAGGTCAGCCAGCTCCTGGGTCACCTCGTGTCCTGACATTGTGGTGAGCTTACTTCTCTGTCTTCAGAGACTGTCCATGCTGCTCTTTGTATCACTTAAAAACAATTTCCAAGCAGGTCTGTTTCCTCAGCGAAAGTAATTCCAAAGAGGTGGAAAAGATCTCTTATTTTTAGAAGTTGATACCCAAAATGAAACCACAGTTCTTACACTTTAATGCACACAAAAGCTAATCCAGTGCATTGAATTGGACAATAGTATAAGTTATTCACTGGTAAATGCCATTTTACTATACTCTACTTGCTTACTCACATAAAATACAAACTGAGCATATCTAGAGGCTTTTCTGTCTGCTTAAAGAAGACATCACGAAAATAAGCTATGAATTCTGGCTGATATGTACATGTGCACCAGCAGGTTAGTGGCAGTTCTGTTTTGTCCTGGGACTTTTAATATCTGGAGCTCTGAATTTGTGGTGCTGACTCTGTGATCTTCTGTGAGCTATATTCAGATTCACAGAGCAAATAAATGAGTTTCAGCTTTTCCTCATTTATGTAGGTATAGATGGGTCTCTCGTTTCTCATTTGTGTGCTTTATTGTCCCTCATTCAAGCTTTGCAATTTCAAAATGAGCTTCTGAATCATTTCTTTATAATGAACTTAAGTCTGTGCCCATGGCAAATCCATAACTCCCACCGGCATCCATTCCAAAGCCCTGGAATAAGTGGGAGTGAGAGGAAGGGGCCTCGGAGGAAAGCCAGGCAGCGCGAACAGCTCTTGCACTAGCCCGAGAACCCCTCCATTCACTTCAGCGTTCAGGAAGCACACAGAAGGTAGGAGAACTCACTGATAATTCCAGGATACAAAAGAGGGGCCCTTTCTTGTTGAAACTGAGTCATGCTTAAAACCCAACAGCTGTGCTGTGTCGTGTTCTCCTTCCATATGCCCCTGGGAAGTGGCTTCTGATATGAGGAAAGCTACACAGATCCCTCCCATGCAACAAAAATGAGGGGTGATGTTTCCTTTGAGACATCCAACCCCAAACACTCAGGACATTGGAACCATGGATCATTGTTATTTCTCCCAAAATACCGCATTAAAAATTAAACCCTTTATTTTATAAATGGGAGGCTAAAATTGGTGCTCAGTCCGTCTTTATTCCCTTGTCTTTTTCTTTCTTCATGTAAGAAAGGATTTGGGGAATTAGGGATGACCTGTGTGAGATTTCTTCATCAGATCACTTAAAATCATAGAAAAATTCTGAGGCTGATTTCCATCTTTGCTATTTTATTTATTTTTCAATAATTTTAATTCTTTTATTTTAAACTCTTTTTTCCATTTTTAAATTGAAATCTTTATTGGTACATTACATATACACATCATGGTTGCACTCCACAATGGGGATTTGTACCAGTATAAGACACAACTTAATTCTCATTTTTTCCCATAGCCCTACCCACCCTACCACCCCCTATATACATAAAATTTGTTTCCTTTCTTTTTCAATATAATCTCATTATTTTCCCCCTTCACCCTATTTCACTTTGAGTATTTTCCATCTCACAATATATAACATACAATTCTAGAACTCATTTACATCTTTATTTCCTCAAACCAGAGAAAAGATGCAATATTTACCTATCTGTGACCTATTTATTTCATTTATGAGGATATCCTCAAGGTATGTCCATTTAAGTAGAAATGATTCAAACTTATCCTTTTTTATGGCAGAGTAATACTCCGTATTTTAAACTTTTAATTGATTTTAATTGATCATAAATTTGTAATTGATTTTAATTGATCATATTCAACACTGAGAATCTGTACCTGTGCGTGACACATTTTAGTTGTCACTTTTTTCCCATCCCTCGCCCTCCGCGCAACCTCCCGCCCTATATACATAGGCTTTGTTTCCTTTAATTTTTTTAACCATAAACTTTTTTCTTTCCCTCTTTACTTAACCCTAAATCCTCCTTTTCCGTTTTTCTTTCGAACATTTTCTTCCTGTCCATTTTTGCTATTCTAATTGTTTAATAATTTTGCCTTAATTTTTAATTGAGTTTACTGGTACATTTTAAGTATACATTATTTTCACATTCATCACTGAGAGTTCTTACCTGTATGTGATATATCTCAATTCTTATTTTTCCCCATTTCCCTGCCCTCCCTCCAGCCCTTCCACCCACTATGTACATAAGCTTTGTTTCCATTTTTTCCTTGTTATTTTTAATTTTTTTCTTTCTCTTTTTTGCTTTCCCACCCCAGCCAGCTCCCCTTCAATTTTTTTTTTCTTTTTTTAAGGTTTTTTTGAGACAGGATCTCGCTTTGTAGTTCAGGCTGGCCCTGAGCTCAGCCTCAAACTCACATCACAGCAGTCCTCCTGCCTCTGCCTCCCGAGTGCTGGGATTACAGGCGTGAGCCACCACGCCCGGCACTGTGGTATGTGGTACTGATTGCTGCTGGGCGTGAGTCTCCACACCCAGTACTATATGTCGTTACCAGGGATCGAACCCGGGTCCTTTTGCTTGCAAGACAGGCGCTGGAACCACTGAGCTAACTCCCCAGCCCTCCCCTTCTTCTTTTTAAAAATGGATTATATTGTACATTTTATATATACATTATGATCACATTCAGCATTGAGGGTTTGTACCAGTACATGGCATGCCTTGATTCTCATTTTTTCCCATCCCCTGCCCTCCCTACAACTCCTTGCCCCCTGTAAGATTTTCTTCTTTTCATAATATGGATTGTATATTTTGGACCTCTTTTACATCTTCAATTTCTCACAGTAGAGAAATGATATGAGAGATGAAAACAACACACCTTAATTTTTTAAGAAGAATGTCTATTCCCAGGGCCATAAGTAAAAATAAAAATAAAAACAAAGATGTGTAAGCAATTGAATAAAGTAGCTGCTATATATTCAAATGCTAACCTATTAAGACAATACTTTTATTAAATTAATTTATTGCAATTCCCTTCTGCAAACTAATTTTAAAACATAGTAAGATCTATCTAGGTTTCAAAGGAAATGGGAAAAGTATATATTATTCAGATCACTTTAAAAATTCTTCCAAATATATAAAAACCAAGAAATCAGATTTTCTCAGTTTTACCTTGGAGTGTACCAAGAGTCACAGGGCTGGATTAACTCTCACAGCGTGTTGCAGTCAGCAAAGTGGTGCTGTAGATGTGCTAACCTGCTCCACGGTGGGGCAGTAAGTACAGCTTCCCGGGGCTGCGTCCCTTCTTTAAGCTAACTACATTGTTGTCTGCACGAGGTAGATATTCTGCTCGCCCCTGTCTGTGAACCTCAAGAGCCAACCTTATATGACCATCAACTGGTTCAAGACTTTCATACATGCACTTGCCTCAGAAAATGATTTGGAAAAGAAGCAAGAGGTATACACGTGGACAACAGGCACACAAGAAGTTTTTATAAAAATCTAAAAATGTGAAATTTCTACAGCTCATTCCCACGATAGCCAAATCAAAGCCACTCCAGCCTCCTGTCCCCTAATTCTCCAGCCTCCTCTGGAGTGTTCCACACAGAGTGAGCTCTGCCTGTGTCCCCCGGGCCTGGAGTGGTCGCTGAGGGCCTGGAGGTTACACATGAACACTGCATTCCTCTTCCAAGCCTCTCCCTGGTTGGGGAAAGAGATTTGACGGATGCAGATTCTACCCCGGGATTCTGGTCTGTCAGACTCTCACTCAGCATTCTTCCCATCCAACACGACTTCCAGTCTCATAAATGCAGCCATTCACACACTTCCTACCCAGGGGCATTATCTCAGGATTCTGGGAAGCCGAGGCAGGAGAATCACAAGTTTCGAGTCTGGACAATTTAGCAACTTAACATGACCCTACTTCAGAATTTAAGAAATAAAAATTGTTAAAAGTTCGAGGATGTAGTTCAGTGCAAAGGCTCTTTATTCTGTGCTAGCCCTGCTTTAAAACAAAATTCTCCAAACTTCAACTTTGGTGAATCTGTAGTTCTGAAACTTGAAACCCTCAAACATCTGAGAAATACTGATAAAGAAATACCACTTTGTAGCACTCAAAATTAGTTTTTCTTCCTTTTTTTTTTTTTTTGTTTGTTTATTTGTTTGGTTTGGGGTTTTTTTTGTTGTTGTTGTTTTCTTTTTTTGAGACAGGGTCTCACTTTGTAGTTCAGGCTGGTGCCTTGAGCTCAGTCTCAAACTCACATCAATCCTCCTGCCTCTGCCTCCCCAGTGCTGGGATCACAGGCGTGAGCCACCACGCCCGGCACTGGGGTATGTGGTACTGATTACTGCTGGGGTGAGTTTCCATGCCCAGTATTGTTATGTGGTTACCGAGGACGGGACGGAACCCAGATCCTTGTGCTTGCAAGACCTGCGCCGGAACCACTGAACCAAATCCTCTGCCCAGTTTTTCTTCCTTTTAAATGTATTTTAAGAGCATGAGCCTGATTTCCCTTGTCCTTGGATTTTTAAATTTTAAAACAGTGTATACACAAACAAAGACTGAAAAATTACTTTTTTTAAATGAAGTAATCAACCCATCAATGTGTGCATTTAATGAATGTAAGTCAAGCACCAGCCAGAAGAAAAACCTCAATCTATCTCAGACTCCATAAAAGAAAAGAAGTTCTAATACAAGCAAGCATAAACCTGACATGACATTGGAAATGGAAGGTGTTTTAAACTAGATCAGTTATAATAATTAAAGAAAGATTTTTAAAATGTTATCATGTAGAGGAGCAAAATGTTTGAGAACACAATTATTCCTAAAAGCCAAGAACTACTCAGGATGACTAACCCTAAACCCCAAAATCTAAAACAAGGTCAGATTGTTTCATTGCAGTGGGTATTTATAATTTAGAACTAGCAAGAAAGGTTATACCCAAGAGTTTCTCTTCACTTACATATGTGTAAGTGCGTATTCAATTATACCTTATTAATTAAATAAAGAGTTCTATTTTTAACATAGTTTTTAAGGCATACCTCATTCTCCTTAACACAGAGATAGTCCCACAGGCATGGTTAGTCCCGCGTGGGACTGGTCTAGGTAACACCAGTACCCTGGGAAAGTGTTTCCAAAAGCAGGCTCGCCACCTAAAGGAAAATGAAGGGCTCTTAAGCGGTGCGTTTCAAAAGCAAATAGATTGACAAAATATTCCATTATTTCAGTAGGGTGGGAATTTGAAGTGTGAGCTTTGGTCATCAAGCATTTCCTATTTACCCACTAATTCCCTGGCATTTTTTTTTATTCATGTGTATGCCCATTCCTTCAGGACACATGTGTATGTCCCAGGTGATACCTTAGTTGCTGAAGGATGCCAAGAAAAAAGACACATTTTCTCATTGTGAACATCTAAGAGTCCACTTGGGAGATGGATAAGTAAATGACTGCAAGAAGGGTAAAATTAGGAGAGTTGCTCAACGTACTATGTGGGTAGAGAAGGGTCTTACTCATCGCAGGCTGGGAGTTGGGGACAGGGACGTGGCAAGACACACTAGCCAACAGAAGTGATTTTGACGCTTAGTCTCCTTTGAAGGCATAAGTAAAGGTTAGCAGGAAGCAGATATGAGTTCCAGGCAAGATGAAACTCTTTACTTGGCCATATACAGTAAGATCTGGAAGAAACATGCAGCTTAGAATGACCAGCGCATGGACTGTGCATCAGGATGTGAAAAGACGAGACAGAGGAGGAGCCGGAGGGCTTAGAGTCTGCCCCACAGAATTCACGCTGTCCTGTGGAGTTGGACTGTCTGGCGGAACCTCCATGCTGAGCAGACAGGACTCAGTTACGAGAATTTCACAGGGAAGCAGTATGGTCAGTCTGGTGACTGTACAGGGTGGGGCATAGGAGCCAGGGTGTCTGGGTAAGAGCAAAGCACTGAACCTCGGCCAGACTCTGAGAAAACAGAGAAGGTAGACTGATCATCAGGAGGTGAGTATCCTGATAAATACTTACAGCTCCTGAAGGAGAAAATGGGTCTCTGATGAGTCCCTGATTTCCCAACATAGGTGAAAAATAAAATATTGGGCAAAAGCATGTTGGTAGATGACAGCTTAGAAATTATGAATTTCAAGTTTAGGAATTATGAATTTCAGGTTTCTATAGTAGAATCTTATATGTGGTTTAAAAAAAAAAAGTGTCAGAGGAGAACTTGGGAGAAGCCAAGTCTAGAAACAGAAATGTGAGAACTGTTTAGAGAACTAAAGATAAGACTGTGAGTGAGACCACACTCGTGGAGAAAGAGTTACCAATGGAAGGAAAATGTGAGTCATGAATATATAGACTGGACTTCCCTGTGGCTGAGTAACAAAGGCAATGACTATGTTAATATTTATGAATCTAGGGATTCATAGAGCCAGGGATTTAGCTCAGTGGTTCTGGCACCTGCTTTGCAAGTGCAAGGTCCCGGGTTCGATCCCCCGGTAACCACGTACAACAAAACCGGGAATGGAGACTCATGATAGCCAGCAATCAGCACCACATACCACAGTGTCGGGCATGGTGGTTCACCCCTGTAATTCCTGCACTTGGGAGGCAGAGGCAGGAAGACTGCTGTGAGTTCAAAGTTGAGCTGAAGGCCAGCCTGAACTACAAAAGCAAGACCCTGTCTCAAAAAAAAAAAAAAAATTATGAATCTGGTGTGCTACTGGCTTCTGTATCCCTGAGTTTTTGAAAAGAACTGCCTCCCCCATTTTCTCTTTTAAAGTTTATAAATAGACACTCTGAATATTCTTACATCTTAGATGTAAGATGTAAATCTATCTACTACTGCTTTTGTTTTTCCTTCCTGTTCTTTGCCAGCTTTCCAATTCATTGATTTTTCACTAGTTCCTTGATGCTACTATCTTTCTATATTGAAACTTTTCTTTTTCCTAAAAAGTTGTAGAGGTTGACTGGAAAAGGCTCCTGAGTAAAATAAACTCCTGGGCCCAAGAGTCCTGACTTCCTCTCTACGCAGGGTGACTGGGCAAGGTGCAGTTCCTCTCTGGACTTCTGTGTCCTCCACTGTGAGGCTTTGTCATAATTAAAGATTCTACTTATTATAAAACAATCTGTGAGTCTACAGGTCTCCCCACCTCCTCTCGGTCCTGTCAGAGCATAATGACGACTCACTAGCAGTCTTTGAACCCCTAAGATAACTACTTCTGAAATGCCCTGACACGGATGCTTTTGGCCCATGGCCTGAGAATTTCGGCTGTGTTATCACTTTGTTAGTCCTCTTTGATGTAGTAATCACTGCGAAAGGCAAGAGGCATTGGGTCACTTCCTGGAACTTGATCTTTGAAAAGAAAGAACATTTCTGGGACCATCTATCACTGTGCTCAGTGTTCAAAGGGACTTGAGATTAGAGAAGAAAGTCTGTACTTCTCTACGTGCCTCCGAACTCACGTTGTTGGGGAGGGGGGGTAGGAAGAGAGGGGGTAGTGGCTTCACTGCAGAATGCTGCCTTTTCTGGTTTCACGGAGCAAAGCACAGGTCAGAATCTGCCCCGTGAGGAGACTGGCTAATGACATGCAGCACCAGGATAGAAATTTAAATTAGTGTTAGCCACCCTCTTCCATTCAATTTGCAATCCCCTCTCATCAAAATCCTCCTGGCACTTGAGACAAAAATCCTCTAAAATAACACTTTTTTTTTTTGTTATTTTTGGTAATATTTAGGTAGCTGTGAGCTAAGTATCAAATGACCCCTTATTTTGGAGTCAGCTGATTGCTCTACTTACCTCTGTGATGGAAATATTTTGCATTTCCTACCTAGAGCTCAACTTTTCAGGACTTCTCAGTGACAATCTTGTTACTAAATTCAAAAAAAGTATGCTTTGTGTGTGAGATAATTATTAGAGAATATAATGGTACACTACAGACAGTCTTTCTGTACTGAATCACAGTTTCTGCTTTTAGGATCCCAAATCGCCCACCATTAAAGCACGTTGTTCTGTTTTTGCTGCCCATACATATCTTTCATCGTAGATGAGGACAAGGAATGAATTGCAGAAAATGTCTAGTTCTAATAGGGTTGGTTAGTAATTTTGTTCTACTTTACCATGATGACAGATAAGAAGTTACTACAAAGTAGCGTTCTAGATAAAGAATGCCATAGCAACATTGATATTTTTGAAAATATGCCATGGATATTTTCTTGATTGGGTTTTGTTGGCTTTTGATCTGTGTAAGAAAATTTGAACCTAAAGAACTCTCAAACTGAAGGGAAGATTCTCTATATAAGGAGAAGAGTGAAAGGGGAAGAAAGTCTTCCCCAGGAGAACTTGCTGGGGGTCAAGTCTGGAGGCAAATCCATGTGTAGCACTTAGTAGCACTCAGAACAGGGCAGTGATGGGGGATGCCGGAGACGCAGCCACGACTACATTTGAACATGTATTGTTGTGCACACCGCAGAGCTCCCCACCCAAACTCTGGCCAACAGACTTAGTTGTGACTGTGAAAAGCAGGCAGGTGGTTGACATACCATTAGCTTGTACAAGTGAAGAAACACAAGTTTGGAGGTAAGAATTGCCAGAGTCACATGACTGAATGTCCTCATCTTTGACACAGACCAGGTCTGCCTCAGGCGACTTTATAGAACAACAACCAGCAAAGGAACAAAGACTATATCACTCCCCATGATTCTGCAGTTACAATTGCTTCTCTCCTCTGCTTTATGTGTTTCTCTGCAGTCTTACTGTGATTTAGACATAGTTCTCTTAAAAGCAGAAAATAATTTTATAAGTTCACATTTGGTTAAAGAGGTCATATTATGGGGACTCACTAATACAAATCCTGCTGTCAAGGTTGAAAGGAAGTTTTGAAGAACTGCAAGATATTTCCACTTGAATAAATTTGCAGGGCCAGTAGTCTATTGACATGGGCTTGGAAGCATTCTAGGTCAGTCAATTTTGCTCCTAGTTGAGAAGCCACTGGAGATCTTTAAGTAGGCAGGTATTATAATTGTGGTATTCGGGAAGATTGCCTTGGTACAGTGTGTACAGAGGGCAGGCCAGCTCTGGGAATACAAAGATAAATATCTGAGAGATATTGCAAAAGAATAAAGAATTTGGAATTTCACTGTGTAAGGAAGAGGAAGATAAAATGGCACATCAGAGTGAGTACATTTTCAACTAAGAATGAGGCTGTAATTCTCTGTGGCTTTTTGCTGATAATCCCACTGCTTAAAGAAACTTAGAAAGAGATTTTAAAATATTCCACAAAGGCTAAAACAGCAAGTCTAGACAAAAATGCAATCAAAATTAAAGACAAACAAATAGCCGTCAAGTAAGGGTATTCCATTAGTGAAAGAGCAAAAGGTCGCTGAGGGCCTGGGGGAGACTGCATTTTCCAACAAGAGCCTTTTGTAGAGGGGTTGGTAGGGAGCAGAGAAGAATATGCTGTGTGATGAATTTGCAGCGATGAGGCTAAGACCAGATGAGCAGGATGAAGAGCATGAAGTTGATGCTTTGTTCAAATCCCCTGGAGCCTGCTGCATTATAAATTCACAAGGCAAACAACCAAGAACTACATCTCAGTATACAAGTGGGGCAGCAGTAGTTCATCAGTAGGGCCCACTAACAAAGTTAAACTGAACCACAAAGCTGCACATAAGCAGAGACTGTGTCCAGCAGCAGAGTCTGATGGGCCCATCTCTTCCAGAGAACAGCCATTTCCTGGTAACTAATTTTCCTCCTTTTGTTGAGATAAAGAATGGTTAGCCCACCATTTCTGCTATGGCCAAAAATGCATCTTTGACGACTTTTTTCTGTCCCTTATCTGGAGTTCCCCTGTTGATTTAATGTCTCTCATCTATCTTGTTCTCATCTGTTGACAAACAATGCATCTGTGAGCACAAGACACTAATCTGTACAAAAGTTTTCACTTAACCTTGTGCTAAAATGAGAAAAAAGGTGATGATAATTTTTATAAAGCTTTTGTTAAGTTAGTCCTGGAAAAATACCGTGCAGTATAATTCTTCTGCATGCTGAGTACTTGGAGCTGAAGAAATAGGAAAAGCCTGAAACCAAGAAGTGCTCTGACCTTCTCCCCCTTCCTCTTTTGTTTGTTCTTTTCTCACAGAAGCAAATCATGGGACTTTGAATTCCTTACCTTCAAGGAGAGGCATAGAAACTAGAGCTCCTCTCCACATAAAACCTAGGGGAGTCACTGCCTGTTCTACCACCCAAAAAGCCCATAAGACCCTCATTCCAGAAGCATCCAGTCCCATCCCCAGATGTGCTGCGGTAGAGCATGCATGACCAAGAAAAATGTGAGCAAATGGACCTTGCTTTCTCATCACGTACCGCACCTCCCCCTCAGTTTACCATGCTTAGATCGTACCTGTTTTGTCCAGTTTCCTACTTGGCCACCCATTTTTCAACTTCAAAATACACGGCAACCCCTGGGGCTCCCTGTCTTCATTTTGAAACATTCCCATGTCACATACACAGAAAAATTTTGATTAAATAAATTTTTTTATGCTCCGCTCTTGCTCTCCTATTGTCCGGGACCATCAGCCTTGTGACAGCTTTCCACTTGGTCCCTTCTAAAGGATGATCCTTCACCCTTCAACACCAAGCCTGTCACAGCCTCCCTGTGCCACACAAACCCCACAAGGTCCTCTCCGAGCTCGTCACCTTTGCTGCTCCGCATCCTTGTCTTCACTGCTGTCCCACCTGCTTGACCTTTCTGTCTAAACCCCACATCCGTTCCAGGTCTGCCATCACCTCCCTTGAGTAGGGCTGCTTCTTAGCTCCTCAAAGGGACAAGTGTCATTTCACTGAGCTGTGTTGCTCTTGTGATCCAGAGTGCTCATGGGGCAGTTGTGTTTATTTTGTGGTTGGGGTTGTTGTTGTCACTGTTGTTGTCATTTTGGTATTGAAGGTTAAACCCGAGGCCTGATGCATGTGAGATAAGCACTGTACCCTTGAGCCACAGTCCCAGGTCCTGGCTGCTCTCATAACTCCCCCAGCGTCTTAACTTGCACTTTAAGGTTATTCAGAAACTGACCATTAGGAAGAAGCCCTCAGGGCCCTTCCTCCATTGCAGCATACTTGGCCTTGCTACAGCAGACACTTGCACCTTCTTAAGCCCTTAACTGAGACTCAGCTCCTGCTTGGAAGTCACACTTGCAGACCCTCCAGGGCTACACTGTTAAGCTGGGCCACTAAGATGGAAGCTTATCCCTGTGTCATTCTAACTGTACTACCAACAAAGGTTACTTGTATTTTTATTTCCCAAAGAACCAAAGGCTAATAGGTTATAGTCTGAGTGCTCAACATCCTGAACTGCATCTCCGTGTACTCAGCATCCTGTGATACAAAATGCCAGCCCAGCAGGAAGCAGAGCGTGTGGCAAGCCAATGACAGCACCAGGTCAAAGGCTGTAGAAATGCTTTCTATGGGAGGGAGGTGAAGTTTCTGCTTGAGATTAAATGAGCTTGGAAAATATAAACCCATGAAAGGGCAGGTCAGTGGCAGCAATAAGAATGAATCGGCACACTGCTGGTGGGTAGTATCTTATATATAAAGTAGAGTTCTGAACTTTAAATCAGGCAGTATGATTTACAAAAGAGCTGATGGGCCTGGGTCGGGTGTGTAACATTCAGAGTGATTGCTCGGTCCTGAGATCCAATGAGAGCCTGATCAAGCAGCTTAATCATATCATATTTTCATTTTTTCATTTGTAAATTGGGGAGGGAAGGGGCAGTACAGAAGAATTTTTTGTATGGGAGCAATCAAAAGGATAACCGGGGTTTTTTAACCCAGTAATATGTTCTTCACATTATCCTATGAGAAGTGTAATGTGATAAAAAAGCATTCTATCAAATTTAAGACTGAGCTATAAGCTGATTTATCAATGATTCTGAAATTCTGTTTCACTGCATAAATAAACCTACACATGCTTGTTTCTTCAAGAGTGATAATGGCTTCCAGAAAGAAATCACAACAGTAAACTGCATTGGATTTTGTTCATTTATGCCTTCATCTGCTCAGGCATTTGGGATGGTGGAGAGGGAAGGACGTTGGCTTTCTTTAGCTCTGCCCTTTAGGAGTCCAAACAATGATTACAATACTGGTGCGTTTGCTGCCTCTGTCTCCGTCCCTCTCTCTTTCCTTCCTGCCACAGGCTAAGCGACATGGCAAGTTGTCAGACTGCATCAGTCAGGCCTGTGAGCCAACGGATACTGGCCCCTCCGAGTTAATGCGATCGGCTAAGCACTGGGCACTGAGCAGACCTGTCTCTCACCTCCCTCCTCTCTTCCATGACATGCCCTTTCCAAAGCTTCTCCCCCTTCATTAGCTGGACTCTCCTCCCACTTACTGTCATATCCTTCAGAACAGATTTTTATATTCTAAAAACTGCACCCTTTCATTTCAGAATATCATCTTTTTGTTGTTGTTGTTGTTAGGTTTTTTGAGACAGGGTCTCGCTTTGTAGTTCAGGCTCGCCCTGAGCTCAGCCTCCAACTCACATCACAGCAATCCTCCCACCTCTGCCTCCCGAGTGCTGGGATTACAGGCGTGAGCCACCACGCACGCACTGTGGTATGTGGTGCTGATTGCTGCTGGGCATGAATCTCCACGCCCAGTATGGTATGTGGTTACCGGGAATCAAACCCAGGTCCTTGCGCTTGCAAGACAGACGCCGGAACCACTGAGTTAAATCCCCAGCCCTCAGAATATCATTTAACTACTCTTTATTATCCCTTTCTCTCACTTTACTCCATATTTGCAACTATTCTAAGGATTCTCTCCTCCTTTCCCTGTCCTGGGAACTCTTCTGGTAACTCATCCTCTCCAAGCTCTACTTTAAGGGGAACATATTTCAAGTTTTCATTTCACCTAGAATTTTGTGTTAATGAAGCAGCCCTCAGTATTTATCTGAAAATCAACCTTTAAAATTCTGTATATAAGTGTCTGTTTTTCATTGAGAGTTTTTGGGGGGTGGTATTCAGAAAATAATAATTTCTGAAATTTTCCCTGGTGTTGGCACAAATAGCAAAGTCACAGAAATTCAATTCTTAGGTCAAATGTTGTAGCCATAATGCATATTTATGAGCACAGGACAGCTTTTACAATATATGTTAACATTTAAGTGATAAGTTCCTCATATTTATATGCTAAAAGAGTAAACATACAATAAAATATCAAATAATCATTAAATGTCAGGAAAGATTGCATTCCATTTCAGTAAACACATAAATCATCGTTTGAGATAACACTCATCCTTAAAATATCACTATAAACAAGCTAGGTTATCACCACCATTTAAGTTTAGCATTATAAAATATGTCAATCATCAAGAATAAGAAAGCCTTTGGTACCGTGGGTGTAGCTCATTCTAGAGCACTTGCCTAGTACACAAGAAGGGGCCCTAGGTTCCATTCCAGCACCACAAAAACAATCTTTTAAAGGCTTTTATTTTATTGCCAAAGATTTAGCTCAGTAGTTCTGGTGGCTACCTTGCAGGTGCCAAGGTCCTTAGTTCAATCCCTGATACAAAAAAGGCTTTTACTTTATCAATTTGTTGAAGATGTTTCATATACTTTTACATATACAAATAAAGATGTATATACTATTTTGAGTTCTATAGTGCTTGTTGTACTGTTTTACTGTAAGATGATAAAGCTTTAAAAACTGATATAACTGTAAATTAAATCTATTCTGTGGAAAACCTGGAAGAATACTAAGGAATTTAATATCGGCAAATATGCTCCCTTTGAAACAGTAAATTAGATGTGCAGGAGGATTTTGGTCACACTTCAAAGAATGATGTGCTGAGAAGGAGAGCTGTTCTGTTTACTCTTGTGCTCGCCAGTGAGGTGTTTCCATGTTAAACAGGCTTTTGATTAGTTCAAAGCATGTTTGAAGTCCTCACTCTGCATACCTCGTGCACAAAGACAAATACGCCACCCAGTCTGCACGGCTGATCGTGTTGTACCTTACACTTATACGTAAGAAAAACCGCAGATGCCTATTTCAAATCACTTGATGCCTCCTTTATTTAGCTATGACAGTGAAGGTCGTCTGACGAACGTCACATTTCCAACTGGAGTGGTCACAAACCTTCATGGGGACATGGACCGAGCTATCACAGTAGACATTGAGTCATCCAGCCGGGAAGAGGACGTCAGCATCACTTCAAATTTGTCCTCCATTGATTCTTTCTACACCATGGTTCAAGGTAAATACAAAAATATAATTTTAAACTGAATATTTTTAAATGTCACTAGCACCCAAATAGAATGTGGCAATACTAGTTTTCTGAGATAAGGCAAAAAAAAAAAAAAAAAAAAAAGGGATGTGAAGATAGAAACCTCTAGAGATAGTAATGGAATTATCTAGGCTCACATGTTGAAAAAAAAAAAATATATATATATATATATATTCCAGTTATACAATATACAAAATGTTAACCTGAAAACAATGTCTTTTTCCATTCCTTTTTAATAAAACAACTAATTCCAAGTCTTTCCATGTGTTGTCGACCGTTTTTGAATCATCTTATGTTTCTCCAAAACGTATCCTCTCTTCTGCTGACCTAACGGCAGTGTGAAGAACAGTGTTTATGACTCCATCATGATCCACTATTAAACTACATGTGACAGAAATTTTATCCCAAATCCCAAGAACCCATTTTTGTAATATCCAGAGTTCTCATTTTTTTAACCCAGTCGATGGCCATACATAGCGTATCTATCCACTTCCGTATGCTGGAACCTCCTGTCTTCCTTTTTAAACTAACCTTAGACAAAGCCTGTTTACAATGACATTCACAATCATGAAGTAACAATTCAGAATAATTATAAATCTGTATTAAACTTCTTTGGCTGTTTTCTACCTCTTCCATCAAGGAATCTAAAAGCATCGAAAGGTAACATTGCTTGAGTTTGTTTCTTCCCCCAAACAGTACTATATTTTACTTGCTATATTATATTGTACTATATTATACCAAAGGTAAGCAGTAGCCTACCATATGCGAAAGGTTTTTGGCTTGATTTTTATTTAATTATTTTATTTCTCTTGTGATACTGGATAGGGAACCAAAGGCCTGATACATGCTGGCAAACACAGTACTACTGAGTTATAGCCCTCATCCAAGATGGTTTGTTTTTGGTTTTTGTTTTGTTTTTCTTTGGGGCTTTTTGAAAGAGTTTCTCTATATAGTTCAGGTTAGCCTTAATGTCACTTAATCAGACTGGCCTCAAATTCACTGTGATCCTCCTGCTTCAGCCTGCAGAAGAATGAGATTATAAGTGAACACTATCATACCTAGTTCATGTAAGGTTTTTGGTATAAAATATGAGATTTTTTTAAATCTCAGTTTTGGAATGAATATATCCCTGTATGTTTTTGATAGTCAAGTTTTAGATAATCTTTTAAGAAGTCTTAAAAGAGAGAGGAGTGTAAGGAAGGGGCCTTTCTAAGAACACGGAGGTGAATGGGAACATCGGCCTCCTGAAAGGTCACATTCTTGGCTCTTTACAAACTCTGCTGCACATGGAGGCTCAGCCATTGCTTCATCAGACAAATTAGAAAACAACAACAAAAAAACCTATTAAATTGAGAAGGACCTTAAATTCCCCTGAAGTCTATCCTAATATTGAGCCAAACCTCTGACACCGCGCAAAGCCAGGAACCAAAGCTGTTTTGTTACTAAGACATCAAGCACTCCTTGTTTGTTTTTGTAAACGGGATTCAGTTTAAGTTTTCAAAATTTAGATTATTTCACTATATAACAAGGCAGTCCACATCAAATATCCCATGTTTTGTGCTCCTTCCTTTTCAGATCAGTTAAGGAACAGCTACCAGGTTGGTTATGATGGCTCCCTTAGAATAATCTATGCCAGTGGTCTGGACTCCCACTACCAGACGGAGCCCCATGTTCTGGCTGGCACCGCGAATCCTACAGTGGCCAAAAGAAACATGACTCTCCCTGGTGAGAATGGTCAAAACTTGGTGGAATGGAGATTCCGGAAAGAACAAGCCCAAGGAAAAGTCAATGTGTTTGGTCGAAAGCTTAGGGTAAGTCACTGTCAGATCAGAGGAGACTGTCTTGTCTTCTGCTGTGGAAATGGCCGGTCCACCATGGCAGGTCTCGCTCCTGTCTCAATTCACCTGCCTCCCACGTGCAAGGTAAGAGGCAGCGCAATACTCAGAGCATGAGATAAAACATCCATCAGACACAGGGGATGTAGCTCAGTGGCACTGTGCCTGCCTCTCAAGTGCAATGTCCTCAGTTCAATCCCTGGTACCAAGAAAAAAAAGATTGTTTATAGTAAGAAACACCTCCTTCAGAAATATCTGATTAATTAAAAATAAATGCTTGCCTACAAAATGAGAAAGCTACATATAATACAATCTCAATTAGTCTGGAAGTCAATTGTGTCTTTTTTTTACTAAGGTTATTTTAAGAATCTTAGGCTTTTTCTTTACCTGCTGGATTATGAGTGACAGCTTCCTAAGGTGGAAATGGGGATAAATAAGAACAGCTTGATCAGTGAATAGTAAATTCTTCCTTTGCATTTCCTTTGTACCCTCAATATTTAAAACTACAGTTCGGACACAGTGAAACCATCAGTCTCAAAACCTAACTGCTGCCTCTACTATTGATGGAAAACCCTAACTTACATTACTTTTATAAGAAATATGTTATTTCTCATTATCCTAGTGTAATTGAGCTTTGCAAAATGTTCCCTGCATTTACTTGTTAGGTGTTTTTCCTCCCCCGTGCCTTACATTATGGACCAAATATATCTAGAAGGCAAGCTGTGATTTATGATGCTATTTGGCAAAGACAACGTAGATTAAATACTGAAACATAGGTTGCAAGAAATCACCTTCAGCCACAATAAACTGCACCTGATTCATTCTTTATATTAGCAAACAAATTTTACTCCTTCAGATAATTGTACATAATTCTTCCTAACATGACTTCTCTTGCCATTTAAAAAAATTACTTAAAATCAAGGAGTGAGAACAAAACATGGAGTTTACCATTAATGTCCCTTTTTCTGCACTGGAAATGGCTAAATTATTATCCAAACAGGCCTACATTATTTACTTGGCCAATCCTTCAGGGGAAGAAAACAAGAACTAAATATTGCTTCTGGCTATTTCTGAGAAATAGAAATGAAGTAAAAAAGAATTAGTAGGCCAAACAGGGTATATCCAGCTTACAGATTATATGCTGATTCTCTTTGAGTACAAGACAGGTGTCTGGGACCCTAAATATATGATCTTTCAAACTAGCACTGTGTGCTCCTGGCTCATCCGTTTCCTGCGGAGGGTCCAGATGTGCCTGGCCCCATCCTCCCTGGACCCACTTCGGCAGGCTACAGCTAAGGGAGGCTGGAGAGAGCGCAAGTCAGTCCGGAGACCGAGAAGGAAACACAGCAGGACAGGAGAAGAGAAACAGGACAGGGGCAAAGCAAAAGTGAAGCAAAGAGCAAGCTGATGAGCCCTGAGCTTCCTTTTGGTCACTCTCACGAGGCCGTGGTATGCAGGCAGAGTGAGCCCTGGCCTCATGCCTTGTCCTCTCCCGAACTTGGGAAGCAGTGGCTGCCTTCTCCTCATTGGCTGCTACCACTTCCTGCTTCCTCCCTGGGACCTGTTTCCCTGGCCATTATGAAGTGGAAATTATTCACAGGCATTATATTACCTCTCCCTGAAGCAAGGACTCTCACACACACACACACACACACACACACACACACACTTACACTCACTCTCAGACTCAGGCTTTCATTAAAGACGCAAACGCCCTGCTCACACGGGTGCTCTCGCCAGCTGAGACAGAGCACTTAATTCAGAAGATACAGATGCTGGGTCAGGCTCCGATTTTTACTAACAGCAAAGCTTATGGGAAGGTCATGGAATCTTTGTTTCCTTATGTATATCAAGACACCTCCGTTATGGGATAGATCATATATTATCTAGATGTATCACAACATTGTGATATACATGACATCCATAGCTGTTACACAAATGAATGAATGTTTCCATATGTGACCTCTCTTTCACACAAGTGTTACAAGAATCAAATGAAACCATGTCAAAGTACTTTGAGAATAAAAGGCACAGCTATCTATTCCTTAACCCTAACCCAGGGACTTTCAACAGGTATGCAAACACTGGATGTTTCTACCCACATCACAGAGGCCCAGCAAAGAGCTGTGCACAGTGCTGGGAAGGCAAACACCAGAGAAGGGGGTCGGGGGGGGGAAGATGCTGTCCACAAGCCGAACACGTGACATACTGCTTGCTGTTCTGAGACAAGCTATGTCTTACAGTGTACCTCCCAGCCATTGTAACACTGCTTTCCTAGTAAGCAGTAAACAGTAAGAGAAAGCTCAGTCTGAAGCCTGATTCTAAGTGAAGAAAATCTGTCTCTTGAGGGAAGAAGGGACTCTTGCACATAGGCATGGGTGTTAGTCTCTTCCTTTCTACACAGCAGAACCATGGGGCCTCAGCAAAATATTTCAGAAAACACACTATTCTGAATGGCCTGTGCAGTGCTACTGAGAGGAGATTTCCAGCTGATGTGTTTGTTTGTTCTCCTAGAGACGATGCTAAAATCACAAGGGAAGGTTTCTTACTTTCAAGATAAGATTGGATGTGCCAGCTCGACCTGCTAATCTCATTCCTCTGTGGATTCCAGGAGAGGAATTCCATGGAGAAAGTGCGGCAATGAGAGGCGGGTTTCGGGACTGAACTGGTTGCTGCCATGGAAGGAAGCGAGGAACAGGCATGAGCCACATGTGGCCTGAATCAGCCCCAAGAGCCATTAACCACCTTTTTCTGAGCCCCAAAACACCTCCTCTCCGACCTCTCATTGTTCCCTAGCAAAAAATTCTCATTTTCAAGTCTCTGACCTACATTTAGCTATGTGCCTGACACTTGGTAGACTCAGATATTTTTTCAGTGAATGAAATGATGAAGAAAGCCAGTCTCACAATACAGGTTATATTTCAAGTTATCTAGACCTTCCTAAGAGAAGCACGTTGCAGATGCTTGACCACTGCAGCTAACGCTGTGTCTCACAGATCAAATATATGTATTTTGTATAGATAAAGTCTCTGAAAAAGTGTGTGTGTGACAGAGGAAAAGGTTTTTAAAAGATAAGAAAGGAAAAATCATATAAGAATTTAACAATATCAAATGTATTTTCTGTGAAACATTACATTAGGAGAAAGAAAGATAAAAGGAAATAACATGTAGAAAAACATAGTGGAATAGAGCTAATTCTATAACATCAGTTGCCAGCATTAATATTCAATATGTAACTTATTGTAGAGCAGCTGCATGTCTTTGTTTTATAATAATTGATAAATAGCTCTAATTTTATCAGTGATTTTTAAGGACTTTAGAAGCAGTAATTAGTTACCTCCAAAAATTGTTGTAGCATCGTAATCAAAAAATTTACCACCCAAACCTACCCAGAATTCAGATGCTTAACAAAAGTTTTGATGAACCATTTCCCCAAAATGCTCTGAATTTGAGAGCTAATAATAAGCATGTTTGAAAATGCACATATATGTGATAGTGTATTTAAATCCTTTGAGTGATATTTTAACTGAATGGTTCGGCCCACAGTGGGATGACACATGTAGCAGCACCATGAAAGGTACAGAGACCCAAAACAATGTATAACAAGGTTTCTCCAACAGGGACACAAGAGAAGTTGGATGTTGTCACCAGGCATTCAGAGTGACAACATCAGCCCCTCTCCACTCCCCTCCTGCCATTTTGGATGAATGATGTAATTCTATGTTGAGGGCACCACATTAGGAAAACTATCTGATCTCATTATGACCCCAGTTTTTTGATGCAAAGGGAAAATTATAACGGTCCCCTGCTCAGTATCAAAGGGACATTGTAATTATATTTATAATCATGCAGACATCATCTTTGAAAATGGAGATTATCTGCACTCAAGGGAAATACAGTGCTACACAAAAATTCATGGTGAACTGATACCCATATACAACACTTTGACACAATTTTGATAGTTGGACGTTTATATCCATATATAGATAGCTAGATATGTTAATAATGATTTAAGAATTTTCTAAGATTTTTCCATGTTTAGATTTCTTCAATTTAATTTGATATTTTTATAACAAAATATTTATTTTTATAAAGATAAAGGGACATAGAATACTGCTGGTGGTTTATGACTATAAAATGAAAAGTCAGAAAGTTGCTATGATTTCTAAAAGGGGTGGTGAGGCAGGACAAGGTCTTAGAACGAACCTGTCCACTGACTGCCACATGGTGTTCACAAAGCCAAAAGGAGAAACTCTGCGCATATTTGGGAGGGATTTGAAAAGAGGCTGTGAGAACCTTTTGAAATTTCACATACTAAATAACAGCATTGGCGTCTAGACATAAAACTGGTTAAAACTATGGCTTATATTAGAAATGTAGGGAAAAGCATCCCACAAACAAATTCATTGCCTCAGTTTGAAGATACACAAAAAGCACTGCATGCATTTGTCTAGACAAAAAGGAGAACTAAAATGTCCGCCCCACTGTGGGTCTCATAACACTGTCAGATGGTTCCAAACAGTGACACGTCATTTGGACTCAGTGGCAACAGTGATGGTGCTGTCTTTTCACCTGGAGGACCTGGCACTGTGCAGCTGTCGTCACAAACCAAAGCACCAAATCAGAGCCAGCAGCAGAGTAAAGGCAGTGAAAAGATAGGGCTTCCAGACCTTCTACCTTCTGCTAGAGAAGCCAGCCAGACCCGATCTGCAGTCCAGATTTCTTTTACACTAACCAGAGGGAATACTGCACATATAAAGGTGTAAAAGAGAAAAAGTAGTAAGAATGGCAATACTAACTAAAATGAAAGCAAAGTAAAACAACAGATGAGGCACTGACAGGGGCAGCGTTGTCCATGGAAACTACACAGTCAGTGTTTCCCGGTTATTCTCAGCCTGGAACAGCATTAAGGGAGTAAAAAAAGGAGGACAAACTTGAACACCCAGAGGACTGACTTTACAATGCAATCTGAGAAATTCAAGAGCCCTAGTGAAACCATTCAAAAATGAACCTTCTGTCTGCCATACATAGTGATCATATTCCTGTGTAGGTTTGGTTGGTACAAGCACATGGCACATCTTCTTTCACTGCCTTCATTTTCCTTCTTCCTCTTCCCTCCACATCTTGGCTCCCCTTCTCAGTGGCAAACAATCCATCTTCTTATGTCCTATTACCTATGTGTTATTTGTCTTTTATCTGTAATTTGGCTTTCTTGTATCAGAGAAACCGTGCAGTGCTTACACAAAAATATGCTTGTGTGTCTGATTTATCTCTTCTAATGTTATGGTCTCCAGGTGCAGCCATTTTTCTGAAGATAACTCAAGTCTATCCTTCCATATTGCAGAGTGGTTCTCTGTACATACTTGCACTTCATTCTGCCAGTTACCAAGTTAATTTGATACCAAATCTTTCTGTAGACTTCCAAGATATTTGGAGTATGAAAAAACAGAACTGGAACAAATGGAGCTTCTGCAAATGAATCAGAGACCAAGAGACGGAAGGTGCAGAGAGGGAGGCGATGAAAAAAGAACTGAGACATATTATGTACATGTACCAACTCCCCACAGTAAATGCAATCATTATATACTGTAAACATGTATTAGTAATAATTAAAATTAATAGAAAATTTTAAAAAGCTATTGTAGCAATCACTAGTAGCCTCTTCAAACTACATGAAGCCTCCTACAAACTGCAACCCATAAAGATTCACAAAATTCACAGGAAGCAGAGAGCAGCTAATATGCAGGCATTTCTACATGGAAAAAGGGGAGTTCAGAAGCCTCCAGCCAGCTGGTCAGAATCCAGTAAAACATATTGAGATGATCCTGAGGGATCTAACCTGACCCCTTTATCTATAGATGGACAAAAAAAGGTCCAGGGGGTGAAAAATCCAAAGGCAGGCTGCTCCTAGCCCTGCTAAGTTGGAAGATCAGAATTTTTTGTCTCCTGAGTTTCACTCTCCAAGACAGTCTCTGACTCTGTCTCTGTGCCTCTGTGTCTCTATCTGTCAGAGTCTGTCTCTCCTGCTCCCTCTCTCCGGCCCCACACCTGCTCCAATGCACACATTTCTGCTATGACGGTCTCTGTTGTCCCAGGTACTGGAGCCGTGCCCCCTCATTTTTTCTGTAAACTGATTCTTTGAAGGCTTTTCTCCCCAATATTGTTTCTTTTTAACTTGTAACATTACAGAATTATAGAATGCCAAAATTAGTTTTATCCTGGATCTACCATATTTACATATGTATTATATATGTACACATGTATATATTTACATGTAAATGCAGGTGAACTATAATGTGTGTGTTTAACAGCTTTATATCTTTGTCTCTTCTGTTGCTACAACAGTATACTTGAGACTGGGTAATCTATGAGGAAAAAGTTTTATTGTGGCACATGGTTCTGAAAGTCTAACATCATGACACCAAAATCTACTCAGCTTCTGGTGATAACCTTGTGGCAAAAGTTGGAAGAGCAAATGAGCACATCTGGAAGGGTACAAAGGCGTTAACATAATTTATAATAACATGTTCTCAGAAAAATGATCCAGCCCCATGAGAACTAACCCAGTCTCTTTAGAAAGACATCCCTCTCAAAGGCTCTATCTTGAAGTAACAGTATAGGGGCACCAAAATTTCAGCCTGAGTTGTGGCAAAGACAGATTCCATCTGAACTGTAATACATACATATATAACTGGGGCTGTCAATTATGAAGGTTCTAGTTCATACATGGTCTTATGACGGATGTAGCACAGTGGCATCTCTGCCTGGCAAGTGTAAGGTCCTGAGTTCAATCCCTGGCATAGAGGTGGGGGGACCACATGGTCCTGCAAAATTAAAGCTTTCTCATTTAATTTTTAAATGATCCAAACAGCTAATGAGCATTTTCATATTTACAAACCACCATCCCCACAAAGGTGCTGTAGAGAAGATTACAGAACGAATAGGTGTGTACAGACTTCACAGTCTACACACACTGTAGACTGTAATGTAGAAATGAATCAGAACCTCATTTCCATTGCAAAAACAAGTGCTGGTTTGTGTATGCCTTGGACCACAGACAGGAGCAGCCAGACTTAACCAAAGACCCTGGACATGGCATATAGCCACACAGAATAGCGACTAGTGCAACTCGGTGCTAGATTTCTAAGTAGTCTTCAGACCATAGATACGCAGCAGTAAAAGGCTCTGAAGTCCCTGCCAGTTAGCCAGATGTTATCAAAGGCAAACAGCATTCCAAAGCATTGAGACGTCTCCTCACTGGGCCAAAAGCAATGATCATCTTTTTAACCTCCTGCTATTTAAACTCATTAATAATTTACAGTAATGTGAGTTCCAACTTATACTTAACTGCTCTTTTAAAGGGTAGAGTCACATTTACCACAGTGTTTTATTTAATGTAAACATGATTAATTTACTAAGCAATTGTTGTCCCAAGTCTTTTAGAGGGAGGAGTTTTGAGTAATTTACATAGGTGTCGTATTTATTACACTCTGATCTTCTGGGGGAAAAAAAAAACTGTATAAAGCAAATACATTTTGGTATTTTTCTTATCAGCTGCTTTCATTTATAAAATGTAGTTGAAAAAGTTTTGAACAAATCCTAGCCTTTCTGTTTAATAAAAGCTTTTTTAAAAAATTAATCTGCTGCTTTGCATTTATACCTAAGAAGTCCCTAACTTAATTTACTGACAGAGAAAGTCATCATAACTCAGAAGAATAATAAGTGACTGTTGCTGGAATAATATGATTTATTTTATCATCTCCTTTGTGTGGTAACAGGTTAATGGCAGGAACCTCCTTTCTGTGGACTTTGATCGAACAACAAAGACAGAAAAAATCTATGATGACCATCGTAAATTTCTCCTGAGGATCGCCTATGACACATCAGGCCACCCAACTCTCTGGCTACCAAGCAGCAAGCTGATGGCTGTCAATGTCACCTATTCATCCACAGGCCAAATTGCCAGCATCCAGCGAGGGACTACAAGTGAAAAAGTAGATTATGATGCACAGGGAAGAATCGTATCCCGGGTCTTTGCTGATGGTAAAACATGGAGTTACACGTACTTGGAAAAGGTATATCTGTGCCTTGAGGCTGGGAGGGGTGGAAGGGATGATTAGCATTCTGCAGAAATCACCTTCGGCACCATGAAGGGAAAAACTGCAGCACATGACAGAGTTCCATTTATTATCCTAAGTCTCAATATGGCAGTCACAGTAATACAGCAGTGATGAATCTCTGCATTAGCAAAGTAGATTCTCCTTAGTTAAGTTCTACTATCTGAGACGCTTTTAAGTGATTTATGCCATAAACAAACAAGCACTAACACTATCCACCTGCCAAGCCTACACACTGACAACATTCGCAAATTAGACCTTGAGCTGGTAAGTCATTTGTAAATAATTTCTGTGCCGGTGCTTTCATTTAAGAAAGAGCCTTACATTAGCACAGTTAAAGCTGTCAGTTTTCTGTTGTTTTTGGCAGAGATTCAGCATAACCGTAAAAAGCATGTAGGCCCTGTTTATGCATTATTAACCAAAAGAGGCTCTTTTCTTAAAAAACCACACTTTCAGATACTTTGTGGTATCTTTCCATCCTTCTACATGTCTTAGATATGCCTTGGATCTCAGGATTCTCCCATCCCTAAGAAGATACACAGGACCAGAAATACACGCTGAGTTAGTGACACAGGTGCAAAATGTTAAGCTGGGCGATATGTGGCCTGGGGCACTGACTGGGGCCAAGGCAAAGAAAAAGAACAGGAAAAGGGTGGTGTCCCCGTGATTCTTTTGTGAAAAAAAATATAAACCAGCAAAGGGCATATTCATGTGATGTTTCCTTTGCCTTTAAAAACATTAGCACTAGGAAATGATTCAGTTCTGAGTTCTTATACGTCTCAAATCTCAAAGTGCTCCAACCACAATTCCATAGCAGCCGTAAGTTACGGACTCAGCTCTGTAACTCTCTGAGGGCCATAGTAACTCTCGTCACCCAAAAGCCTCACATGCACATTGCTGCTGTGCCTGTTGCCCACAGTCTTACCCTTCAAGAGGTGCTCTGCAGAATCCTCAGTCTGAACACACCTGCAACCCAGCCTAATTCCTAGGTGCACATTCAAAGACCAGTCTTCCTGAGAAACCACCGTGTGGGTTGCTACCAGCCTTGCGGCAGCTGCTCAACCCTAGATCACTTCCCACCAAGATCCTCGCAGGCAGTCCCTACTCTCGCAGACCCACCTATCCCCTCTGCTTAGAAGGGACTTGCTCTTGGAACCGTGTGCTGCCCTTTAGAGGACAAGCTCCTTCCGTACTAAGCATTCTCAACTAGCTACTTGTTGAGAAACCAGAGTAAGCCCCATACACGTACCTTATCTGCCGCCTGGCAGACATTTTGCCTCCAACCTAAGGAGACCTCAGGAGTTTCCAAGTGAGAGAGGAACAGACTGGAACAGTATTCTAACTTAAGTACATTTCAGGGAAAGGAAATAGAAATATAAGTACCCAGACTCCCCAAAATTGATAGCAGTGATCATAAGATGGCAGAAAAATATTTAAAGGGAGCTAAGGAAGGTATCATTGATAGAAGCTGCTGTCACCAAGTGCGAAAGGCAGTAACCAGGGTCACCTTCATGCATCTGTGGAGAGCAGAAAAGCCAGTGAGTCCTTTTCTGTCACCTCTCCCAAATTTCTAACATTTCCATTTCCTTGCCAAGATAGTGACATGAACCTGAAATCTATTCATCCTAAGTAGGCAGTTCTACTACCTTCGCACAGGAAGCTCAGTGACTCTAAAAGTAGGTGTCAGTTCATGTACCTCACGCTACTCTAAACTTCTCTGGAAAATACAAACTGCTAGGAAAGACTCTCAGGCATTTGTTTTCAGTCAGCTTTCCACCACCGCCAGGACACAGGAAATGGCCTGAGCATCAGAGATCTGCTATGTTCGCAATGTCAGCACTATGTAGCTTCTAGGTTTGGGGCCCATGGTGAACCAACATCACGACCAGGAGCGTGTAGTGGAGCGGGACTGCTGACCTCACATGGGAGCGAGCCAAGCACAAGGAAGGGTCAGGGTCCCCTAGAAGCCATGCCCCCCACTTCCTTCCTTCACCGGACTTGCTTTCAAAGGTCTCACCATGCTCATCTGTGCCAGAGGCTGGTCACCAAGATGTCAACAAGTGGCTTTGGGTGGACATTTAAGATCCAAATCCTAACGACTTGTATACAGACACTGCCCCTAGATTTGGCCACAGAAGTTGATTCAGAGCTTAAGTCATGAAAACTATTTGCAAACATGGTAGAAAATAAAAGCAGTGTGCCTTGGATATAAAACTGCACATTTTCCATGTCAGATGAAAGGGTGCCTCCCACCCAAACCCTGTATCCCTTCCTGCCATCTGATCTCCTGGATTACAGCAAGCTCTATCAGAGAGAACCATCCAGGCCCTGGACTATAGCTGAGGTTCACCTGCTCAGCATCAGGGCCTAGCCATTCTCTGTGTGGCCCATTTGTCTTTCTATTCTTACTTGCAAACCCATGCAGAGCTTACTTTTCTTATATATTCATTCACTTCGTAACTTAGCACCAAAGCATATATAATCCAGAAAGCATTAGGATAGCACCTGAGGTGCAAATCAAATTTGGTACCTACAAAGGAAAGTATCCAAATGTAGATTTTATTGTCAGTGCAGATATCTAGTGGGAACCATATCTAAATCTGCGTTTCTCTTAAGGACATTTATAACTCTCATTCTTCATGTGATTAACCGAGCTACGTTCACTGACACTGATGCTTTATGGTGTACACATTATCCATCTTTGGCTAATTTTACATCTTCTTCATAAAATAATATTTTGAATGTTTTGCTCCTCCCCCAAACACACTAGAAATTAAAACATGATTTGAGTGGCTCTTCAATCACAAGAGGGGGAAAAAACCACCTTCCTATGTAATTGCCAATTATGGATAGGATTGCATTTCCCCACGCTATTTTCTCCTTGAAATATTGTCTTTAGAGCAGCTTTATTTGTGTTTGTATGATGACTTCACCAAATCCATTGACAATCTGCTGGTCGGTGATGAATGCCTACAAAAGGAATGGTACAGTCATGGCAAGTAGCACATTATGAATCGTGAACCACTAATTGCAGAACTCCTCCCAATTAGGTATCCAAGCCAACTAGGCAGGGACTCGTTAACACCATGTAAGGTCAAGGATAACCCAATTAAAATAAAAATCATTTTCTCAGGCGGAATGTTTCTATATATTTGTGGTCACTCAACCCTCTTTCACCTCTCCCCGCTACCCAAGCACTAGGTAACAGCAGTATGTGCTTCCTTCACAGTCCATGGTGCTGCTGCTCCACAGCCAGCGGCAGTACATCTTCGAGTACGACATGTGGGACCGGCTGTCCGCCATCACCATGCCCAGCGTGGCCCGCCACACCATGCAGACCATCCGGTCCATCGGCTACTACCGAAACATATACAACCCCCCAGAGAGCAACGCCTCCGTCATCACAGACTACAATGAGGAAGGGCTACTTCTCCAGACAGCTTTCCTGGGGACCAGTCGGAGGGTACTGTTCAAGTACAGAAGGCAGACCAGGCTCTCGGAAATTCTGTATGACAGTACAAGAGTCAGCTTTACCTATGATGAAACAGCAGGAGTCCTAAAAACAGTCAACCTCCAGAGCGACGGTTTTATTTGCACCATTCGGTACAGGCAGATTGGCCCCTTGATTGACAGACAGATTTTCCGCTTTAGTGAAGATGGAATGGTAAACGCAAGATTCGACTACAGCTATGACAACAGCTTTCGTGTGACCAGCATGCAGGGTGTCATCAATGAGACGCCACTACCGATAGACCTCTACCAGTTTGACGACATTTCTGGCAAAGTGGAGCAGTTTGGAAAATTTGGAGTTATATACTACGATATCAACCAAATCATTTCCACGGCCGTGATGACATACACAAAGCACTTTGATGCTCATGGCCGCATCAAGGAGATTCAGTATGAGATATTCAGGTCCCTCATGTACTGGATTACAATTCAATATGATAACATGGGTCGGGTAACCAAGAGAGAGATTAAAATAGGCCCCTTTGCCAACACAACCAAATACGCGTATGAGTATGACGTCGATGGACAGCTGCAAACTGTGTACCTGAACGAAAAGATCATGTGGCGTTACAACTACGATCTGAACGGAAATCTGCACTTACTGAACCCGAGCAACAGCGCAAGACTGACGCCCCTTCGGTATGACCTGCGAGACAGGATCACCCGACTGGGTGATGTCCAGTATCGGTTGGATGAAGATGGCTTCCTACGTCAAAGAGGCACAGAGATCTTTGAGTACAGCTCCAAGGGACTTCTAACTCGAGTCTACAGCAAAGGCAGTGGCTGGACGGTGATCTATCGTTACGACGGGCTGGGAAGGAGAGTTTCTAGCAAAACCAGTCTAGGACAGCACCTGCAGTTTTTTTACGCGGACCTCACCTATCCCACCAGGATCACTCATGTCTATAACCACTCAAGTTCAGAAATTACCTCCCTCTACTATGATCTCCAAGGACACCTTTTCGCCATGGAAATCAGCAGTGGGGATGAATTCTACATTGCATCAGACAACACAGGGACGCCCCTGGCAGTTTTCAGTAGCAATGGGCTTATGCTAAAACAGATTCAGTACACTGCATATGGTGAGATCTATTTTGACTCCAATATTGACTTTCAACTGGTAATTGGATTTCACGGTGGCTTGTATGACCCACTCACCAAATTAATCCACTTTGGAGAAAGAGATTATGACATTTTGGCAGGACGATGGACAACACCTGACATAGAAATCTGGAAAAGAATCGGGAAGGACCCAGCCCCCTTTAACTTGTATATGTTCAGGAATAACAACCCTGCAAGTAAAATCCACGACGTGAAAGATTACATCACAGGTAAGCACAGTTTTCCCCTTTACAACTGCTAAACTTCTTAACCATTGAATTAATACATGAAATAACTGGAAATGACCTTTTAAATACACTTATTCCTGTTGGGATCCATAGAGAGGCACAAAGGAAAAATAAAACATACTTTCCATTCTGGCCGCAATGCCCAGGGCAACAAGTTTTTTTGTTTTGTTTTGTTTTTTGTTTTGCCACAAAATGGAATCTAGACATTAAGGGAGGAACTATGAGGGAGCAGGGAACATAACAAACTTAAAGTCCCCAAACTGGAATTTCAGGCTCCGACTGTCCTATAAATTATGGCTTTATAGGCAAAATACTGATTTTTATATCTCATTGTTATATTAACTGTCTACTGCTATAACAAAACACCTAAGATAGAGCTGGGGATGCGCCTGTCTGGCAAGTGCAAAGTCCTAAATTTGCTCTCCGTAGAAAAAAACAGACAATATAAATATATATTACAGCAAATGACACATTGCCATGCATTCCTCTCAGAATACTCCCGTTCACTTTGAATACACTTATCCGTCGTTCTTGCCACTTCACGAGGCAGCCCTTAACATTCTCTTTAAGGTGTTATAAAAAATATGAAAGTTGCTGCCACATGTCATCCAACAGAAAGGCAGAATCATCAAAGTAGCATGGCATATCCCCCACCCACCGTATTCACCACATCTGGCAACCTGCAACTTCGGGCCCTTCCTCAAAGGAAAACATGATTATGAGAGGCTAACATTTCGAACCAGCTGCAGTTATGGAGGTAGAACCACAGCACAACTGAAGTTAGTCATGAAGGACGGCTTCCAGAAGTGTTTCAGAAAATGCCACGGGTAATGGGACAAGTGTGCTTGAAGCCAGGGGAAGTATCATGAAGGGGGTGAGTGGCAGTGTGTCTTTTATTGTGACAAATTTTTCACCACACATTTCTATCACACCTCATATACAATTCTGCATTAACAGCAACTATCTTAAGTGTAATGAAGGATCTCAGTATAGAGACAAACTTCTAATGGAGATAATCCATCTGGAGCCAGCACCATGATGCACTGGGAGGTTTCTAAACCCCTTCATCACCATCACCTCGGACAGTAACAGGGCAGTTTCTCTCAGCATTTCTTTAGCCCACAGATCCTGTCTGCGTTCTCCCTCCATCTTCTTACTCCACGGTCTCCAGGGCCATTTAGTGCCACTCCCGCGTGGTGACACTACTAAAGAGCACACTAACTTTTCTACCAACACGTTCATGGGCTTCCTATCTCTCCAAGTTTACTGCATATTACTCTTAGTTTTGCAAAATTTAAAACATCAGTTCCCGCTTCTGCCGCGGCAGAACTCCCTCAGTGAAACAGAGACCAAGCCTTTGACACACACCCCAGGTCTCTTGGCTCCCTCCCCGGGGACTCTGGCTCTTACCTCCAGCCTTCCAGTCCGCCTTTAGACTACCGCTGTGAACCTTCCACCACATTCACCCTCCAAAGGACAGCTCTCTCTCCAGTTTCTGTTTTGTTCTAGTTTGCTTTGGGTTACCCTGTTCCTCCAGGCGGCGCTACTCTTTTCAGCTCAGTCTTTTCTGTCTCAGTATCCGAGACACATGGGGCTGTCTGTTCTCTTGTCTCTTGGGACATCTCTCAAAATGCTGCCTTCTCTTTGCTGAACATCTGTTTCCCACCTTCCCACACGCTTTTCATGTGTCTCTTCCATCAAAACCAACCGTGAGTCCCTTCTTTCTCCATCGTGATCCGGAAATGCCTGTCTTTAAGGTGTTCTTCTTGAGTGCTTTGGCATATACCTGCGTTTAAACCCCATGATTTGTTAGTACTTTTCAATACTTTACTTTCACTGGAGCAAGAGAATCTTTGCCCTCAGAACTGCAACACCTGGGAGAAAGAATTTTCCTCAGAATATAAGGCTCCCTTGTAATCTTATATACATCGTCCCCCTAAAAGAATCTCTTTCTATGCTGTGTGAAAACGTGAGGGTTCATTGTTCAGCACTACCACACCTAAATCAGAGAGGGCAACTCTGGTTTGGGAGCCATGAGATACCCAGACAAAGGGCCTGCCAACCTGGCAGTGAAGTGAAAGTTTGTGCCCTAGAAAAGGAAATGGGAAGCAAGTGGTTCTCTGTCATTCTGACAAGCAGTTTACCACTGGCTATTTAAGGGTGTTGATGGGGCTGGCTGAAAGGCTGGAAAACCCACAGCTCCTGAATTCATCCTCTCCTAGCAACATGGGCTGCAGGGAATGTCGTAGCAGCATTTTCTGAAAAACATCAAAAGAGAGATGGAACAGCATAAAATATATTAGGTGAAATGCAATTTCAAATTTTCCAGCAAGGTGCTTAATATATAAAATAATCTACACCCAACTGTACTCATAAACCTGCAAGCCTGCTGAGTAGTTCTGTAACATTATAACCTCCAGAATAGAATAAAAGCCTTATCCTGAGCTTAATGGCTTTTGGAGTCACATGGCAGTATTTTAAAATACCATTTTAAAGGTTTCCAGGTTCTCTCCCCAAAAACTTTGTCTCCACCTGTGCACAGCGAGCTTTTGAAGTCATAACTGATGGATATCAAGACTTCAGCTCCCTTGGCCGGTGTTACCAGCTTTTAGCATTCATCTTTGATTAAGAATCAACTGTCCATTTTAATACTCTCAATTTACACGTTTATTAATAGAAAATGAGTTGTAGAAGTCCACATACCCTTAGGCAATCACTTTTGTAAGCTAATAACATACAAGTTCTATTTAAGACCAGCCTGTACTAACTACAAAACAAATTTCACTTGTTTTCTACAACCACATCTTTTTCATGCTGCTGTGCATTGTTACTTTCCTTTTTAGCACTGAGCACGGGCAGAGGACGCAATTTCACACATGTGACACTTTATCCGGTCTAAGTGAGTCTCTATTACTCTGCATTTTCCATAGTTCTGCTCTTGAGGTTTCTGTCTTCCTGTGGAAAACTAGCAGATTCGAAACGGCAGGAGGAAGGCAAACTTGTGCTCATTTTCAGATTATTTGTGAAACTGAGCTTTTTGAAAGGTAAGAATTTAAATTTATGAAAGCACAAAGTAATCTCTAGCACTTTTCCTTTTGAACACCCCTCTCCTAGATGTTAACAGCTGGCTGGTGACATTTGGCTTCCATCTGCACAACGCTATTCCTGGATTCCCTGTTCCCAAATTTGACTTAACAGAACCTTCCTACGAACTTGTGAAGAGTCAGCAGTGGGACGATGTACCGGTAAGAAACCAAATGCGAAACCGCGAAAGGCGATAAAGGGCTCGCTGGTGTCGTACTTCCCCATATTTAATCCAACTGCCCTTGTGAAAACTGTGCCAAAGACATTGTTTCACCCTTTTGGAGAAGGAAAATTGACACTTTCTCTGCATTTCTCTTCAGCAAACGAGGGGCCTGTTAAACAGGCTTAAATCTGTTTTTAGTGATGCTAATAAAAACACAGAAAGACATTATCAAAAAGTAATAAAATGCAGAAGCTCATTTTTGAGTGTTGGGTTTCCAGAGAACCCAGTGAAAGCTCACTGATGGCACCTGGGACCTACAGGCAAAGATAACGGTAATCCAGGAGGGCAAGAGATTCATATTACAAATTAGCAGGCCACAAAGTGTGCCACAGAGTTCACCTTCTCTAAACTATGAGCCATGTTTCATGGAGGAAAAGTAAAAATAAAATGTCTTCTGGTCAGGCTCTACGCACAGCTAGATGTTTGTCAGTTTTCTGGGATGTAACCGAGCAGCACAGCAGCTGTTGTGAGAAGTAAGCAGAATGGAAAGCTGCCAGGTCAGAGTGCAGCTCTGTAAATCTCGTCACTTGGAGACAGATCAGGAAGGAATGCATGGCCTCAGGATTTCTAGGTTAACACGAGAATAATTAGAAATTAAAAATTGGGTTACCCCATGGTGGTAAGGAAAAGAGTACAGAAGTTTTTAAGATTAATTCTTCCCTTCTCCCCAGAAGCTGTCCTGTGCTTTCAACAAACACAAATTGTGATTCACAAATTGTGATTAAAACATGCACAATCCAGAGATACAATGCCAGTATCTGTTTTTTGATATGCATTTCATACTCAACATAAAAGCAGGTTCCCCCCCCCCACCCCACATCACTTTTACATTTCAAAAGTGAAGACCATCAAACTTCTAAGGTCTGGGAGCTATTTTAACATTTCTAACTTGAAATCTATCAGCCCTGATAAAGCGCCACGCAGACCTAGTGAAGTTTCCTGGTGCACTTGAACGTGAAGGCTGTAATCGTGTGTGACTTTCCACGGCGCCTGAAAACATTTAAACCTAACTCTACAAATGGGCGTGCCAACTTTTTTTCCTGGGCAGCCTCTTACTAGGGTTCATGTTCTCTGTCAAAAGAAGTGCACAGTAAAGACAGTTTGGGGAATCAAAGGCAGAGACATGGAGGCTGCCCCCAGCGCAGAAGTTTCTTTCACTGCTGGAGATGAAACAGATGTTTCCATTTGGGAAACATTGGCCAGACAAACATCTGGGAGGATAAGAAATGGCTGAGTTAAGATGCCCCAATTTAAAACATTTGCCAAAAGCAATGGCCCGCTCTCCCCAAGTCTGCAATAAATAATTGTTTTTCTAAAGTCATAAATACTCCCTCCAGCTGCCCCCGCTGCCGGCTCATCCATGCGCATTTCAGGTCTGCGCTTACACTGGTGATTTTCAGCTGAAATCTGTGTCCACGAGAAGAGGGCAGAGAGGCTTTAAATCTGAGTACAAGCACTTCAAAGCGTCTGAAGTGGGGCCCGGAGGCCCGCCCGAGCACGCCCAGCCCTCCGGGTTCTTCCGTGTTCCGTGCTTTCTCTTCAGCCTCCCACGAAGAAAGCTGCAGGGGTGGCGGGTTTGGTGAACTGGGTTTCCCACATGCGATTGGGGTATGAGAAAAGCAAAAGGAAAGCCTTATTTTCCCACGTCAGAAACTAAAAACAGTTTCCAGCAACGGGAATGGAGTTCGTTCCCTCTTGGAACATTTCCAGAGGCATTAGGATCACTTTAGGGGAGGCGTCTCCATCCCGGGGTGGGGTTGAGCGGACCTTTCCTCTCCCAGAGCCACGTGAGGTTTTGATACAACCTTAGCCTGGGAAACCCCGCTCCCCAGCAGCCCGATGCTGCGGCTGTCCTCTCCACCGTAACCCTGTTGTCTTTCACTCTGCAGCCCATCTTCGGCGTTCAGCAACAAGTGGCCAGGCAAGCCAAGGCCTTCCTCTCCCTGGGGAAGATGGCCGAGGTGCAGGTGAGCAGGCGCAAGGCCGGAGGCGAGCAGTCGTGGCTATGGTTCGCCACCGTGAAGTCTCTGATCGGCAAGGGTGTGATGCTGGCCGTCAGCCAGGGCCGGGTGCAGACCAACGTGCTCAACATCGCCAACGAGGACTGCATCAAGGTGGCGGCGGTGCTCAACAACGCCTTCTACCTGGAAAACCTGCACTTCACCATCGAGGGCAAGGACACGCACTATTTCATCAAGACCACCACGCCCGAGAGCGACCTGGGGACGCTGCGGCTGACGAGCGGCCGCAAGGCGCTAGAGAACGGCATCAACGTGACCGTGTCGCAGTCCACCACCGTGGTGAACGGCAGGACGCGCAGGTTCGCCGACGTGGAGATGCAGTTCGGCGCGCTGGCGCTGCACGTGCGCTACGGCATGACGTTGGACGAGGAGAAGGCGCGCATCCTGGAGCAGGCGCGGCAGCGCGCTCTCGCCCGGGCCTGGGCGCGCGAGCAGCAGCGCGTGCGCGACGGCGAGGAGGGCGCGCGCCTCTGGACGGAGGGCGAGAAGCGGCAGCTGCTGAGCGCCGGCAAGGTGCAGGGCTACGACGGGTACTATGTACTCTCGGTGGAGCAGTACCCCGAGCTGGCCGACAGCGCCAACAACATCCAGTTCCTCCGACAAAGCGAGATCGGCAAGAGGTAACGCCCGGGCCGCCAGGCTACAGAGAGGCGGCCGCGCCACCTCCTCGCCACGACCCTGAACTTTTGCTGCGTTTCTCTGGAGCCTCCGCCACGTCTCCTTGCTCAGATCTTTCTGTAGCACAATCCAAATCGGACTCTCCGACACAGAAGAGCCTTCCGGGAGAACGATCCTGCTATTCAAAACGTCTGCACGCAGGCGCGCGCGCACACACATAAGCAAAGACAACTTTTTTCTGAATAACCTTAAAGGTGATCGGCTTTAAAGAATATGTTTACATATGCATATCGCTGCACTCAGTTGGACTGAAAGTATTAAAAGAAAAAAATCGTAAAGAAAACAAGGCCTAAACATTTCTCTGTGGGCCATCTGTTTGAGACACTGTATTTAACTAAGGTTTAAAAAGAAATGCACACAGTGTTTCCAAATATTACCGAATGGTCGACTTTTGCTTACAAGAAGTAGTCTCTGCATAGGATGTGATATATATCTGTTCATTTTAAAATGTGGGGCAAAATTACTGTGTATAAACAACCGCGTTCCGTGCTGCTTTGTAAAAGGACATCGGCACAAGTGACTTCTCTGCCCTTCCGGGGATTGAATAAGGGATTTTACAATGCTAACGTGGTTTGCCTTGGGGAAAAAAAAAAAAAAAAAAAACTGGCAAATAGAATTCTTGTCACTGATAAGCAAAGAAAACCCTGATTTTTTTGTAAATTATGTGAGACAAGTTGTTTATGGATTTTTATATGAATTACGATTTACTGTACATCAAATATTAGTCTCAGAGGAGTTAATTTATGTAAAGTGTTTAAAAAGTTTATACTTAAAAATAAAATGATAAAAACATGTGAACTGTGTGATTTTTTAAAGGATTGCACCTTTTGTTATCTGTTATAGCTGTACAGTATAAATTATTATATTGTAGAGATATAACAACTTATGCCTATAATGTCCAAAAGTGTTAATATTTTTGTATTAGGTTGAAAACGTGCAACTTTCTATCACTTAGATGGACAGACAGTGCAATCCAAGCGGGTGGCTCATCAGAGAACTCCTTTCTCTCCTCACTTTCATCAAGCCCGTGTCCTCAGCCATTACCAACTAAGAGGCACAGTGGAAAATCCAGGCTGGTGGGATGTAATGGAAGATAACTTGAGCAATACACACGCGCGCAGGGAGGGAGGGAGGGAGGAGGGCTTCTCGGGCCCTCTCTCAGCCTACAGTCAATGGGGAGTTGCTATAATTAACCACAGGGTTTTTACTGTTCTATTGCTCTTCCTTGATACTCCATTTCATGATGGAGGAAAGAGACCGCATCAAATGCTCGGAAGCGTTTGTGGGGAGGAAAGGATCTGATGTCCTTGTGACCATAAACGTGTCATATGATCTGGGCAAGACAGCAAAAACCCAGCGGTGGTGAGTGAGCCAGAAGGGACCCGTCAGGGTCCCTGCTGGTCTGGGATTTGGACCCTCAGGTCCACAAGAGGGACCAAAAAGGGAGACAGAAGCTCCTATTAGCCTACCTGACCCAAGCATCTTGGGGCCGGTGTGAACGGCAGCGTCTGCCGCCTCGGGGAGCCCCGGGGTGGCAGAGTCCGCAGGAGGTGACGGACAGCTGTACCCCCTGCGAGAGCGTGTGGGAGCCGCGCAGCAGCCGCCATCCGCACTGCTGCGCTGGCCCAGCAGCTCTGACAGACTCCTTTCGTGAGCACTAAATTCAGCCACAAAAATATTTTTAGAAAATATTTCTCAGTTCATTGAGCTATAGTACACACTGTTTTCCTCTATGTATAATGGTGATAAAATATAGCAAGTGAACATGTCGTAAATATAAAGGTTCAAGTGATGTATTGAAAATAATTTTCTAACTGCTTTGTATGTATCACATACTCTAAATTGCACAGTAGGCGTGTTTATTAAACAGATTGGCTGGGAAAGTTTCAAAATAGCTACTGAATTAACAGTATCAGTGCTATTACTGTCTTTGTGTATTTGGTAGAACATACCGAAGTAATTAATCTTCTAATGAATGCTGATATTTTATTAGAATGAAAGCACAGATTAGCGTTAATATTTTTTATCCTGGAAATCCTTTGGCAAGTATTATGAATCCCAAATTTAGAAAACTATGAAATTTCAAACCACGTAAACATGGTTCTGTTTTACATTTTATTTTTTAACTGTTAACTTAGGTATTTGCAGTTCTGCTTGATGGAACTTCCACAGGACTGTACATAGCATGCTGTAAGTACTTTTGGGTGAAATAGGCTCTGGGTCTAAATTCTCAGAAATGTCTCTGATGTATTGACCATGAAAAGCTTGGACCACATGACAAAGGAAAAGAAATCTTAGGTCTTAACCTCTTCTTGACGTGACTGGTCTTTACACTGGCACCGATAAATGACAGATTTGGAGAATCTCTTGGTGCTTATTTTAGATAAAGTCAAATCAACCCAATTAGTGTCTTGTTAGTAGGTATAATGAGCCTATTTCTTTCTAAAAAGGCTTGTGATCCGGACATGCTTTTACAAGAAATAGTGACCTTGGGGAATATGTAAACAAAAAATCTTTTTTTCTAAGAGTTGGAGGGTGGGGAACTGTATAATGAAAAGAATTAGCTTACAAAAATAAAAAGAAATTGATATTCAAAGTATTTTAGGCAAAGCCAGTCAAAATGCTTTCATGATATTTTGAGATGTAAATTTTGTCTGATTTGTATTGTTCTTTTCATTTGCCTTCTTAACTTTATATGTGACCTGAATTTTCCATAACTTGATGACTATAGATTGCATCTAGGCATTCCAATAAAAGCCAACCCAATGTGTGTGTGTTCATATTTTTTTTTTCAAATTTGGACTAGCTACCATTGCGTTTGTGTTTAACATGCATAATGCAAAAAGAGGCAGTTGTTGGGGTATGGATTCATCTGTAAGCCAGTAATGTCTTCCTTAAACTGTTCTGTCCACTGGCCAGAAAGCCAGCTCCAGACGGCAGGCTTCACAGAGGGCTCTCCCATGGCCTACTTTAGCAAAACATTAACTACACCCCCATCAAGCCAAACCCTAACTGTGAGGAATAACACAAAAAGAGGAAGAAAGAAAATGCCCATTCCTACTGGAGAACAGGCCTCATTCCTGTGTTCCTGGCAATAAGTGTGCTTAATTAAAACACTTGATTAGAATAATCAGTTTGGGCCTGATAGGCTAGCAGCCTCCTGGAGATATCTAAATCTACATATAGACCGGCTGATTAGGGACTGCCTCGCTCAGCAATTCCAGGCTGGCAGGCTAGGGCTTTGATTTTAGCCTGAAAGGCAGACTTCATCACACTTGCTTTGTAGTGACAACCTCAAATTGATAACATATGGATCCAACGGGAATCAGGTCACTCTGGCAAAGTGGTCTAGTTTCTTCTCCAATTAGAGTTTAACATGGTCTAAACAGGAAATCTGGAAAAATAGGTGAATTACTACTCTTGCTCTCTATGCTGCTGTTCTTCAATGTCTGAACAAATGCAAAGAAACGCAGTGTAGGTAAAAACTGTGTCTCAGAAAATAAATAGCTGGATATGGGATGTGCAGCGCCACAGCCTGTGAAATTTGCTTTAGTCTGTTTACAACAGTCATCACACGTTACCCAGTCGCTGCGGGAGGTCTGATTACCTGACCTGAGCAACACCTGAAAAGAAGGACCTCAAGTCAAGACCAGCCCTCCAGGGCTCTGACAGGTAACCATGGCCTGTGGCCTCTGCACTCTGTCTTTCCTTTCTCCCTTTGTGCTGGCCCACTTTCTAAATGCAGCTCTTTCTTCAGCTGCTGAAAAGCAAATCAGCTATGTGCAGTGCTTTTGGAATGAAGAAACCCCCCAAAAAAGCAGGAAGGCGTGGGACGGCACAGGTCATGTTGTTGTGGCAAAACCACCTCTATAGTGCACACGGCAGTTCGTGTACTGTGCTACAGAGGAATAAGGCCAAGGACCCAGCCAACACCTGCCACCGCCCACTCAGGTGAGGTGGGATGACATCGGAGCGCCCATGCGGAGAGACTGGCTGCCCTCTACCCATCCAGAAGCCTTGAAGGGCAACAGAGCAAGATTTCGGCCTGTTCTGAGACAAACCGATTCTGTCCCACGTCACTGCTGGGAGATGATGTGAGTTCTGCATCCCAGGTCATAATATACACCAAATGCTGGAAGGTTCAGAAGGAAGAGACACCAGAGAAAGTTGAGGGACTTGCCCAGGCTACAGAAGAGAGTAGAGATTTCCTTTCAGCTAGCAGCATTCAGGCATCACACAGCCTCCCGACAACACC